>CAKNWT010333762.1:0-17706 GCA_932066315.1 Andricus coriarius
TTTGAAGCAAGCCAGGCTCGGTATTCCTCGTCTCGGACGGCATCAGGAAGGCATAGATATATTGGCCATTAGATAACAAAAAACTTGAAAAACGGCTCTTAAGGTCGGTTCCTATGGCTCTCACTGATAACAAAACATGTATCAATAATGACCCTCTTCTTCCCCTTTGTGCATAATATACTACTAGGCTGACAACTACAAAATTAATTTTAAGCAATACAATCGAATTTTTAACCAAATAGTTGAATGTTCAACCTAAAAACACGAATGTATTCAAAGGTAGTTAAATTATCAAACTGAAAAGCTCAATTTAGAACAACAAGATCATTTTCAACCAATTGAGATGCAGTTTCAGCCAGATACTAGAACATAAAGAAATAATTTTTTGATTCTTTACCAAACAGTTGGTCTTACAAACAACGAGTTGAATTTGCAATCAAGGGAGAAAAATGTTCAGCAAAATAATTAATTTTTTCCACAAAATGGTTCCATTTTTAAGAAAAGGGGAAGTTATTTGCAAATGAGATTTTGTTTTTAAATACAGTTCTTCAACATAATAATAAATTCTTAACCAAAATGGCACTGAAATTATTTAGAAGTGACTAAAGTGGATTAATAATCAGTATTATACTTTTTTGAATTTAAAATAATGAAAAAGAATTCCATGAAGTTTATAAAAACTCCACGTGATTTTTATCGAATTCAGAATAAATTCGAAACATAAAGACCAAACAATGAGCTGTGCTTGATTCAAGCGCAGCGAGCCTCAACCATTCTTAACCTGACATTTTTATGGCACAACTTTTCTTTACAGAATCCTTTACTTATGATTTTAAAGTATTTTATACCAAAAATGTGAATAAAGTATCAAGCTCCTTTTTAAGTTTTTTCGACAAGAAACATAAATCCTCTATTTCTTTTCGCAGAGTCAACTTCACAGTCAAGCAGAGATTGCCCTGACATTCCCCGCCGGGTTCACTGTCGCTCTTCTCCTTCTCGTCGTATACTTCAGGCTCCTGAGGAGCATCCAGTTCGTGCCAGGGACAGGCCGCCTCCCGGTTGGCCCCGTTCTCCTAAAATACTTGGATACGCACTTGGACAACTTGGATACATTCGGCTTATTCCTCGCACAAATCAGAATCTACGATTCGAATTTCGAAGATACGTTTTTCCTGCTGGTTATCCAATTAGATATCGAACAGAAACAAAGAACTATATTCCCGTGCCAGCCCAAGAACAAATTGTTTTATCATTATCCAATGGTGACATTTTTGCAATATTAGAGCATAACGGTGTTCTTCGAGGGATATATGCTACAAATAGAGTTCGCACGAGAATAAGAATAAATATAAGCGGCGAAGTTGAATATTTGACCCCAGATGAAATACGATATTGTCCAGTAGGCGAAGGTCACCCAATCTTCCCCTACAGTTTTATTGAAGCTTTAGCAAGTGACAATTCACTACAGCGCGAATGGAGTCCTAATAGCGAACGTAACCCTGGTTCTTCTTCTTCTTCTCACAGACAACATTCACCTGATCGAACTTATCCTCAGCAGCCTCCTCTTCATTTCGAAGCCAGCTCGCCTCCTGGGTGGCCGCCCTCACCTATTGTACTTGGATATACACTTGGACAACTTGGATATATTCGGCTTATTCCCCAAACAAATCATAACCTACGATTTGAATTTCGAAGATACGTTTTTCCTACTGATAAACCAATTAGGTTGCGACCAGGAGCGAAGTATATTCCCGTGCCCGCCGAAGAACAGATTGTATTATCAGACTCCAATGGTGAGGTTTTTGCAATATTAGAGTATTGCGGGCTTCTTCGTGCAATATATGCGACACATAGAGCTCATGCGAGAATCAAAATAAATATGATAAGCGGCGCAGTTAATAATTTGACATCAGATGAATTGCGAGATTGTCCAGTAGGCAGATTTCACCCAATCTTTCCCCAAAGTTTTAATAAAGATTTTGCAAATTACGATTCACTACAGTCCCATTCGAATCCTAATAGCGAACGTAAAACTGGCTCTTCTTCTACTAACAGACAACATTCACCTGAAAGGACTTCATCTCAGGAGTCTGCTCCTCGTGCCAGGTCCAGGGCTTCACCGTGGAAGCCTCTTTCTGTTCAATTACTTGGATATAAAATAGAACAACTTGGTTATGTACGGCTTATTCCTCGCACAAACCAAAACCAGCGATTTGAATTTCGAATATATGTTTTTCCTATCTATGAACTAATTCAAATGCGAACAGATCATACGAACTACGTGCTTTGGCCAAAGCAAGAATATATTGTATTATCAACATCCAGTGGTGACGTTTTTGCAATATTGGATTATAATGGGACTCTTCACGCAATATATAGGACAGACGAAAATAATTCGCGAATGAAAATAAATATAATAAGCGGCGCAATTAATAATTTGACTGCAGATGAAATAAGGTGTTGTCCAGTAGGTAAAAATCACCCAATTTTCCCAAACAGTTTTACTAAAGCTTTTGCAAATTACGATTCACTAGATTCCGAATCGAATCACAATGGCAAAAGCTATCCTGGTTCTTCTTCTTGTTTCACACAAAATGCACCCGCCCGGACTTCTCATCAGTAGCCTTCTCTTCATGTCAGGTCTATTTCTCCTCCGGGTAGGACTCCTTTTTATGAAGTACTAGAATATGCACTTGGACAACTTGGATATATTCAGCTTATTCCAAAGCCAAATCAGAACCGTCAATTCGAGTATCGAAGATACTATTTTCCCGCCGATAAAGAAATTCGATTGCTTGTAGGAGACGGTAAATTTGTATTACGCCAAACCAAGATTAGCTTGTGTTATCAACATACAATGGTGATGAAATGAAGGAATGTCATGTAGTGCAGACATTACACATTCTTCCCAAATATTTTTATTAAAATTGTTGCTAATTGCGATTCACTTCAGGCTGTGTATAATTAATTCAACGAAAAAATTGTAAAATAAAATATAATAATCCTTGTGGCCTGAAGTTGGATCAAAATTAAATTAAAGCATTAAAACATTATTGTAGTTTTTTCTTCGAATTACTATTTGAAAAAATGTTATGTCAATGCAAATAACGATATTGCCGATGGTTCAAGCTGTCAAATATAAATTTGATATAATAGTGTTGCATATTGTAGATAAGTGCGCATTTTCGACAAAATCGAGTGTGAAGCACAAGATACGTGATGAGAATGTTTTCGCTAAAGCTGAAGGAGCTTTAACAAAAGAAAATTCACAATCACCAAATTACAGTTGTCGATGCTGTGACCTTTCATTTTAAAAGGTCTGTGCACAAATGTGGGGGAAACACAAAGACCAAGCGCGTAGCACGAGGTAAATGCATTATCGAGTGCGAAGCGCGAGAGAACTACATACAAAAAGTTATTATGCTATTTTTGTAGAGTGTCTAAAAAGAAACATTTTTCTTATCACGGCTTAATTTATATCGTGCATTGTTTGGCATGAAACATTGATTTTCATTCGTTTTTTTGAATGTTGTAAATGCTGTAACTCTGGTAAATTATTTTTTACCGAAATTGAAGTCTCATCCAAAATGTCTGGCTAACGAACCTGACCTTCAGTTTAATACAGGACAAGAGTGTATATAACGAAATACATACCGACACATTTGCGACGATCTGTTTTCTGGGTTCGCAAGGTTTTATGACGTGGACATTTGTCAAAAACAGGGAGTGGGTCAAATTCTACACAAATCTAATACCCAAATCAAATAAACCCGGCAGGAAGAAACACTTATTTATTTTTGGACTTTGAAATCAATAATAATTACACCACAATTATTTTCTTACGAATATCAATTTGAGACCTGTACAGGTGATATAGAATCGTCTGCCTTATATGAAAAAGAACGCCTAAAGAAAAAAATATATATTTCAAAATATTTCAGCATAACCACTAAAATTCTATAAAAAAAAATTCCTGGTCATTTTCCGGTTTTCTTCTGGTTCGAACAGATATTTAACTGTGAATTCTCTAGACCTAGACCAGCAAAATTTAACTAATTACTTATTTTTAACTTTAATTAAAGAATTGAAGAAGGCTTAGTGTATACATGGAGCAGCCAGAATGTGATATCGTAAAACTTGTGAACAGGCTACGTCACTTCAAAGTGGAAAAAACAATATTATTTGCACGCTTAATGTACTTAACCTTCGCTTATTCGCTTTAAAAATAATAACACAGGAATATTATGAAATTCGGTTAAGAATGTCAGCAAACCGTGTTACAGAAGCCTTCCAATTTCGAATCATTTAAAATTTAAATTTAAAATAAAAACATTTGAAATTTGTCAATTTCAAAGTCAAAATGGTAATTTCTAATTTATAGAAAAGGAGAACTATATAATTTTTGAAATTAAATGTTTTCAGAAAAAAGATCTACTCCTTTCACTCCACTAGGATTCGAACATCAGGTCAACTGATTTCCGTTCAGGTGCTCTGACCAATAAGCTACAGGGAGATCAGAGGATGAATCCCTTTTCTGAAACACGCTTTATTTTGCAAGATGTAATATACAAATCAATTTTTAATAGAAATCTGTATTATCATCGGAGATAGTGACGGACCGATCATAAGATAAATAATTGCACACTTACTGTGAAAATTGCAATATAAAGCGTGTTTCAGAAAAGGGATTCTTCCTCTGAACTCTCTGTAGCTTAGTGGTTAGAGCACCTGACCGAAAAACAGTTAACCTGGTGTTCGAATCCCAGTAGAGTGAAAGGAGTAGATCTTTTTTCGAGTACATTTAATTTAAAAAGTTTTTAATTTATAGCTCCATGTAGTCTGCGATGACCTTAAAATATTTTCTGTATTAGAGGATATGACTTTGATCGATATTGTAGATTTCCATTTTCACAGTACGTGTGAAATGATTTGTCTTACGTACGGTCCTACTGTGAAAAATGTTGGCACTAATTTTTTTTTGCAGTGGGTTTGCCTGACGAAAAGTATGACGAACGGGCGAACCAGTTGACGGATCAACTACGAGGCGCATGAATATACTCCAAATTCTATATAAATTAAGTTTGATTTGACTGAAAATCAAGTTGCCGAACAATAATTTATTATAATTGTTATTTTGTCGAAGTCTCAACTCACATAACCTCTATTTGTCCTAACTATCAATTATCATAATATCTATTATACCGAATTCTCATTTGGCATAATTTTCGTATTTTTGAATTCTTATTCACCATAATGTTTATTTATCCTAATTTTAATTAATTCTAATTTTTGTTTTCCGAATTCGTATTCGAAATAATTGTCATTTTTCCTAATTTCCACATAACATAATATTAATTTGGTCGAATTTCTAATTGTCATATTTTACATTCATCCTAATTATCATTTGTCATAAATTTCATTTTCCCTAATTTTCATTTATCCTAATGTCTAGGTATCCGAACTGGCAGGCGCCATAATTTCCATGTCACAGAAATTTCATTTGTCTTACCAGACTTCCGTTTAGTTTCGAAGTAGTTGTTTCCCATCTAGGTTATTTAGTCTAGCCGGACAGTTAGGTGAAGATGGCGCTGTGAAACACTTCCTACGGCACCAAATGCATTAGGCGCGAAATTAAAATGGGGTCTTTGTTTAGAAATGTATAATAAAAATGCAGCTAGTGTGTTAGGTCGGTAGCATGTCTCTAAACACTAATTCGCAAACATTCGCGAAAATTCGAAAGATTGATGCAGAACTGCCTAGTTGAAGAATGCGAGAAGTAAAGGGCAAACTGAATTACAAAAACAAAGTTAAATTTTTTATTGATCTTGTCATGTACGCAATATTAGCTGATTTTATGTATCAGCAAGAAGGGAGGAAATAGGTTGTAGGTGGTCTGTAAATAAGTAGCATTATTCTTTAATTCCAGTTGTGAACGATTGATTGAAACCCAAGTTATTCAGGGCTTATGAAATTGTTCATTTGATAAAAAATAATTGTCTGAAATAAAATTTGTTTAATAAAAACGTACCAGTGAGATTTCTAGAGAATCTCACAAGAAATAAAATGCGCCCTGCAAAATTAGGATTAAATAAGAATTGCAACGTTTACCTAAAGTTAAAGCAAAAACATAACGTCGTAAGTAATTATTGTAAAATACAGAATTTCAACCTGAAATATTTTTTTCTCAAGTTCGCCTTCAGTTTTGTTCAAAAATTAGTTACAAACAAAAGGAATGATAATATTCTCCTAGATTTTATAAACCATTTTCAACAGTGCTCTTTCCTGAACTTGAGATAACTTTAGTATTTCTTTAAGTTCGGGTGAGTCTGCATCAAGAATCAGATAAGAGTTGCTCGGTATATGGCATTCAAGTCCATTTTTATAAATTTTGACTTTCGATGATAAACTGAATAAACACAGGTCATTCTGCAGCATGTAATACGGTGTTACCCGAACGTAGAATGTAATTTTAAATTACTGCTTTACCCTTTTTAATTGGGTACTAATGAATTTTTAATGAATGGAATTAAAGAATAATGTTACTTATTTAAAGACCACCTACAAAACATTTCCTCCCTTGTTGCTGATACATAAAATCAGGTAATATTGGGTACATGATAAGATCAATTAAAAATTAAACGTTGTTTTTGTAATTCATTTTGCACTTACCTAATCGAATTCTTCAACTAGGCAGTTCTGCAACAATCTTTCGAATTTTCGCGAATGTTTGCGAATCAGTGTCTAGAGACATGTTACCGACCGAACACACTAGCTGCATTTTAGTTATGCATTTCTAAACAAAGACCCCATTTGAATTTCGCGCCATAGGAAGTGTTTCACAGCGCCATCTTGACCTAACTTACCGGCTGGACTAAATACATCTAGATGGGAAAACACTACTTCGAAACTGAACGGAAGTCTAGTAGGGCAAAGGAAATTTCTGTGACATGGAAATTATGGCGCCTGCCAGTTCGGATACCGAGACATTAGGATAATTGAAAATTAGGGAAAATGAAATTTATGACAAATGATAATTCGGATAAATGTAAAATATGTCAAATAGAAATTCTACAAAATTAATATTAGGTTATGTGGAAATTAGGAAAAATGACAATTATGTCCAATACGAATTCGGAAAACAAAAATTAGAATTAATTAAAATTAGGATAAATAAACATTATTGTGAATAAGAATTCAAAAATATGAAAATTATGCCAAATGAGAATTCGGTATAATAGATATTATGATAATTGATAGTTAGGATAAATAGAGGTTATGTGAGTTGAGACTTCGACGAAATAACAATTAGAATAAATTATTGTTCGGCAACTTGATTTTGAGTCAAATGAAACTTAGTTTATATGGAATTTCTGGTATATTCATGCGCCTCATCAACAACGGACCAAAACTGCAATCATAAAAAATGTAACTTCGAAGAATATAAAACTGAAATTCTTTCAATATAAAATGTTCCCAGGGTATACAAATTTAACAATTTTGAATTTCAGTGTTTTAGAATTTCACAATATCAAATCAGGAGCCAGCTTTACATTATGTAATTTTTGATTGCAAACTCTCAAAAACTGAAGAATAACAAACTATACAGCGTAAAAATTTAATAATTCTGAAAGTACTAAAACCATTGCACACTTCAGAATTGTGAATAGTTCGAATTGAATGATTGAAAATTAAAAGACTTCAAGACTTTTAAATTGGAATCCTAGAGAAAACATAAAATTATGAGCAGGCGCATTAGAGTGGCTCGGAAACAAACATTATTATTATTATTAGTTAGTTGGGTTGAGACCGTAAGAGCCCCTGACGCTTGGGTAATCCCGTTGCGTCCCTTTGTGAGCCTAAGCGTGACCCCAAAGCCCTCTTCATAAGGAGATGATCGCAGCCACGCTGTTGGCTGATATCTCCAGCTCACTGATGCAGTAACTGCCAGTAAGTTTTAGGCGTTTCCCCGGAATCGCAGGGTAGTGACAAAGGATGCTAGTAGCTGTCTCGTCATCCATTCCGCACATATGACAGAGAGGACTTTCTGTTAGGACTTTGATCCCTTTTCTCCAGAGCTTGAGTATTTCCCTTGCTCGGTTAAAATTAAGCTTTGAGCCCAAGAGTGTTTTGGCCTGTCTGCAACCAGTGACCAAATCCCACTCATTCTGATATTCCTCAGTCAGCCAAAAGTTAATTTCTTTAGTGGCTGAACTACTGAAAATACCTACAACTGGCTCGGTTCCAGTAAAATTTCTTCTTGCTGCTAGTTTGGCTAGCAGTGTAACTCGGTTTTTCGTCGCTAGCATATTTAATGCCTCAAAGCACTTCCATACTAATAGCGACGTGGTCGTTAGTCCATTCAAGGCCAATATAGTAGCCCTGCTATCTAAGCAGATACGGATGTTTCTCTTGTTGTCATACTTCTTTGCCTTGTAAGCGCACTGGAGCATGGCCATAATCTCAGATTGTAGAATTGTGGCGTAGGACCCCAACTCGAGTGTGAAGCCCATTCCATTCCTTCTACGGTATACACCGGCTCCTGCATTCTCCTCATTCCTGGAGCTATATGTAAACCAGTTGTCTCCATCACTGGGCAGGTGTGCGTCGCCGGTAACCCATTCCTTTTTCGTAGATAGGCTAACCCGATACTTCTTGTCGAAGAGGTAGCTAGTGGCCATTTTGTCCCTGGGCATGTTCAGGGTCGGCCTTCTCGCGATGTCGACCGATATCTTCACTGCTGTCGATATCCTTCTGTCATTTACCAAATTTAGTCTTTAGGCCGCCTTGGCAGCCACGGACTTGCTGGTGAGATGGAGGGGCTTCAAACCTGTTAGTGCCCCAAGTGCCATCGTGCGTGACGACTTCGAGGCACCAGTGATGCCTCTCAAAGCAGTCCCTTGATCTTTTCCAGTGGAGACTTTATGGTGAACAGCTCGACCTTGCACCACCAGACCACCGCCGCATAGGTTAGTCTGGGTCGCAAGATCGCTGTGTAGATCCACATGAGTTTCTCCTGCTTCACGCCCCAGCTTTTCCCTATGGCTCTCCTACAGAGCCATAGAGTTTCTACTAGCTTCTTGCACTTGTTTTCCAGGTGCTCATTCCATAACAGCTTCTTATCCTGAATTACTCTTAGGTATTTAGCTCGTTCTTTGATTTCCAGTTGTTGCCTTTCAAGTTTCAGTGTACTTGTGGTTCCCCACTTATACCTTCTGGTGAAAACAGCCGCATCTGCCTTACTCGGGTTGACCGATAGTCTAGTTTTCTTGCACCATGAATCCACTATCATCAGTGCTTGCTGCATTACTCCGAAGAGCGCATCCAGATGCTGGCCACGCGCAATAACTAGTATACCGTCCGCATAGCCTATGACGTGGTGACCCTGACTCGAGAGTAGATGGAGCAATTCATTCACTACTAGGCACCACAGCAAGAGCGATAAGACTCCTCCCCGATCTAAATCAGTGGTAATTAGGTATTCCAGTAGGTCATTACCTCTTGAGTTGACGTCCGTGCTGCCCCACAAAGTATGGTAGGAATTAGCATCGCATCCCAACAGTAGAAGAATACCCCTTACCTTGCAATATTCCACCAGTGTACATACCTCCACTGGTGGATTAGTTTCGCTGCCATACGGAAAGTAAGCCGATCCCAGAACTAGCCTTCCCATTCCTTTGAGATCCATGCCTATTACCATCAGGTCTCTCGAACATAGCTCAAGCAGCGGATCTTGGATTAGCGAGACACCTGTGTGCCTCGCAGCCATGCCCCGCTGTAAAAATGCAGAGGCGCCTTTGCTGTGATGCAAGTTAAACTGGGTAATGGTGAGACCAGGAGCAGTTATTTCGGTCTGCTCTCGATCATCCTATTTCTCAACAGGCTCCTCCTGTCTATGGCCGGCAACCCTAGAGTTGACCTGTCCAAGCCGCAAAAGCCCTTGTCTGGGACTCAGGAGTCTGCACAACTAGGAGATGCTTGGTGCCTCCCGCTGTGACCTCTGCCTGAGGCCTATCGTTCATGACGAATCGCCAGGACGTTGTTTCAAGTGAGGGGTTGAAACCCTCCAGCCGTTGGAGTTCCTCAGACGGGTCTTCCGGTTTACCCGGGAACCACGCCGTAGCTCTCACCATCTCCTAAAGCAACTCAATTTCAACCAGCTTAAGCGCTGCAGCTTCCCACGGCTACGTCTCGACCACTGCTTTGAGTAGCCAAGCTTTAGCCGCTAGGTCGGCTGCCACAAATACAAAGACCCCTCCCCTGCAGAAGGAGCTCACGAATCTTGGCCATTGATCTGGGGATACTCTTTTGAGCGCCCTCCAGGTAGCCTCCCTGAAGACCTCATACTGCTCCGCAGTGAGCATTGAGTCCGGGTAATTGCCATCGGCCACCACGATTGTCAGGGGGTTAGTCCTCTGGGCGGCCGTCAGTCCAGCTCCTGACGACTCTCTGTTCGTTGGCTGCTGGGCCGCTTTGTGCCTCTTTAGAGTCTTAGCCACCCCCGGTGGGGTGTCCTCTAAGCCCCTACATCTCTTCTGGGCCTCAGAGCTAGATGTCGGCACTGTAGCTGCTGACGTGCCAGCTCCCGCAGCTGCTCTGCTGGTCTTCTGCGCTTGCCCCTTCAGTCTTCTTTTCAGGGAACCGTTGAGCCGTTTCTTTTTGTTGAGGGACTGATTGGCCTCTCCCGTTACCAGAATTTGGCTTGCCTGAGAGACAAATGGAGAGGAAAGGGTTATGTTAGACCCTTTAAGGCCCAACCCCTCTCCCCCCTACGCCAACTCACTTCCTCCTTCCTTCGATATTTGTTTTAGTTTCGCGTGATCCATGTTGATCCCACGAGAAGCTAGGGAAAGAAAAGGTCCGCCGCTGCAGAGCCCCGCATGCAGGGGAGTTCGGGAGGGGCCTCGAGCCAGGGATCCAGAAGGCCCGTGTTAGCTAGGTTCTTTCACCCTTCTACCATACCGTAATCACGCATACCAGGAAAGCCCGTTTATAGGGTTCCCTTTCCTCTCATCCAGGAGAGCCCGTTTATAGGGATCCTTTCGTTCATATCTATACGCATGCATAAAAAATAATTCTGGAAAGGTTTATAAGAATCCAAAGTAAGTTCCGAATAAATGAGGGTATTGTCTCATTCAGAAAAATTCAAGGTCCACGAAAATTGGCAAAATAATATAGTTCACACCCCTAGTCCTTTCTAGCGTCCTTTGCGGCTGATGAAGGGAGACACAAAGAGGGTTGGCATGATCGAGACCCACTGAATTGCAAAACAAAAATTTAAAAATCTCTTTTGCTCTCCTGATAAAAAAATCTTAATGGCAAAAACTCAAATTATGGACCGTTTTTGCGCTACGATGATTTAAAAATCAGATTTGGGTACATATTTTTACCCGTGGAGTGGAATATATCACAGACTTTCTTCCACCCTTTGCGTTGCTTTCGTGTAAGTTTATGCAGAAAAAGAATTGCACGGACGAACAATGCAATATAATCGCGTTGGAAGTGATAAGCGCTAAGCGCTTGGGCAACGCACAAATCGTTTATATAATTGCATGTTATCGAGCTTGAAACGCGAAATTCAACTTTTATTATGAAGAGGCGTTTGATTGTCTGAATCGGTGATAAAACTAGCTGATTTACAAACGCATGACAAACGCTACTTACGATTGAAAGATTGCATCCGAAGTTCGTCGCAAAGCGCTTAAGTTGAATGGCCAGACAAAACAATCGATACCCAGAGTTGCAATTGGGCACTGATCAACCGGTTTATGTTAAGCACTCTAAAGTACCTTTTATAGAATGCTCCTTTCGTGCCAACTCTTCCATCCTAACTTCAACGCTAAGGTTTAAAGGAACGCACTCAGACAACATAATAAACTCCCAGCGTTGCTGTTCTTTCTTCAAACATTACAGTCAAGTGTTGACTTAGCCACAGGGGCTATCGGCTTAGTCCACGATTTTGGCAGGACAGATTTTCCATTCCTTCACTTTTTTCCTAATAATTGATAAGCGCATCATCGTAGTTCAAAGTCATTAGTAAAATTGTATAGCTAACTAAATTCTTGGTCCAACCATGCCCAATACGTCGTCAAATAAAACGTTTTAAAATAAAAAACGACTTTCAACAAAATTGTCGGCTTAGACCCACTCTCCCATATTATAGAGAATTTTAGCTCTGATGTATATAATTTATTTGTAGGTTCCTCCATAAATCAGTTTTTAATTTTTCGTAATTTCTTGACAAAACTCCCGCAAATTTTTTTGGCAGCCTAAATGAAAGCTTAAATAAGCCCAAATTCAACACCAGTGCTACCTGATATTTTTTTCTTCTATTTTTCTATTACCAACAACCAGGTAAATATCTATATTTCATGAGAATAATTTTCACGAAGTTCGCCAAATAATTTCAATTTTCTATGGAAAATAGATGATATATTTAATCCAAAAAAATTTCGAAAATCAAAAGCAGAACTCTGTTGAAAAGCAGCGTTTGAGGGAACCTAAGTAGGCATAATTGAACAATATCTTGATTCATATGGATCCCATATTGATCCATTGTAATTTGAATATTCTCAAAGATTCTTATTTTTCTTAACTTTTTCAAAATAATCAGAAGAAAATATTTTAAAAATGAAAGCTGACTATAAACTTAACAATTTCTCAATACGTCCTTCTTATTGTTTCAATAGCTTTGTTTTATTAAACTCTGACATTTTTTCATGTTTTCCATGTTTGTAACTTTCTTAAAATTAATATATACAATTCTCAATAATTTCCTTTTTACTAAGCAATTATTTTGGTATTAATCTAACAGAAAATAAATTTTTGCTCTTTTAACATTTTCTCGAAAAGAGAACAACTATTTATTCACAGCCTCACAAACAATATATTTCTCGTCAATCTTTGCTTACCTGCAAGTCGCAATTTTCAAGGCATCAAAAAATGGGCTGTTGCAACGATAAGCGGTATTTTAAAATATTCAACTCACTACGTATTGTGCTAAAAATGATGAATGTTATACCTTAAGCCTGAATAGTGTATTTCTAGCTCAGTATAGTTATGATAAGGAAATAATGGTGAAAAGTCGAGTCTCGCTCGGGTGATTGCAACGAGCTTTTTTTTTTAAACCATGTATTATCAATAAAAAAACTTATTTTCAACAAAATACTTTCAGTGTTAACTTATTAGTTGAATTTGCGTTTAAAAAGATGAATTCTCCGCGAAAAATGTAATTGTCACTATTTCATCAAAAAAAAAAAACTTTTTTATTTTAAACTGAAAACAGTTAAATTCACTAAAAAAAGACGAATTTTTTTAATTGCATTTCTATTGCGATGAATCGCTGTGATCGCTGCATTGTAAAAGAAAATTTGAAAATTGAATTCGGAAAAAGTCAAAAGAGTCGAGGTTATTTCCTTCACATTAATATCAAACTTAAAAGCGTCTCTTCACAAATCTAAATTTTGAAATTTTGAACAGAGACAAACACAAAAAATTGCACTTGCTCAAGTGTCGAAAAAAAATTTTTTAAATGCATTCGGCCAATTTTGAAAATATGAATTCTTGCTTTTGAAAATAATATGTTTGATATTACCAACTCTGGACGTTTTACAATTGGTACTTCCGTTTCCTGTTCATTAACTGAAGTTTTTCCAGCCTCTCTCTATTTGCAAAATAAGCAAACGTGACCATTTTGATATTTCGTTATGAAATTATTGTTTATATTTTTTTTTAACCACGCTGTATTTCTTTTTTATGATATAACTCGAAAATTAATATTCAAACTATTCTTAAAACGGGCTGAAATTGTTAATTGTTTAATTAAAAATATTTTAGTGTTGTTAAAAATCGATTAATCAACGCGGATTCCAAATAAAATAAATAATTATTACTATGCTTGGGTCATATTTGTTTATAAAATGCCCTCTAACTCTCCTGGGGTGCCCTTTATTAACAAAATTATTTTCCCCGGTTTGATAATTTCTTTGTTTTCAAAAATATCATTGGTTAAACTGGTCCATTTTTTGATAATCACCCTTGTGTGTAATGAAAAAGTACGTCAATTTGTGTGATTCAACCCTGAATGAATAATCATTTTGAGAATTTTACTATGGCAGTAGAGTCTGATTTTTAGGCTCCTCAGAAATACCAACTCCGATTTTTGGTCTCCAGGCCTCGCCGTTACAGATAACTCCAATATTTTCCATGTTTTAAATATAGGCGTGTCACGTCAGGAAGACAACTTGAATTTTACGTTAATTATTTTGTAAACTTACAAATCTATACAATACAATACGAGACTTCATAAAAGTTGAAATACAAATTGAAAAAATGTGGTTAGAATGATGTTAGCTTTTGTCTATCATTCGGACGAATTCAGAATTTTTTTTATATGGTTGTATTTTATTGAAGTTACAGAAAAGTGCATTTATAAGAATTTGCAAATAGAATTAAACTATACTGATTTAAAGGTTTTACAGTCAAAAAGTTGTTTTTTGTTTTACTTAGGATGACAAAGCTATATTTAGAAAAGTATAAAGTATAAGTTTTTTGATGTTCATTAACGATTATCATTATCTTTTTCTATTCTCCCATTCCTTTAACGTTTGAACATAAAAGATTTTCACGTTTTCATCCTGACGAGAAGATATTAAAAATTTGAAATTGTGATTTTTTTTTATTTCTTACGGTCCACATAAAAATTTAATAAAAAATTAGCCAAAAACATCCTTCCAACTCAGAATTTATTAATTAAAAAACTCCTTTCTTAATCCTTTACGTAAATTTCGGTACAATTGCGTACCTTTTTCAAAAGTTTCTTGAAACCTGAGATAAGATTAAGATGGTTTTGGCTCATTTTTTATTTAATTTTCATGTGGACCGTAAGACAGTACAAAATTCACAATTTAAAATTCTTAAACATCGGCGATCGAAGAAAAGGATTGATTTGTTACTTATCAAAACATTTCAAGAGAATGAATTAATTTTATGCAAAAATTGACTTAGGCGGTTTTCGTCAAATCTCCACGTTTTGATACCCCCTGAGTGAGGACAAATGCTTCTTACGAAATTGTCTTTATACTGTAGGCACAATCACTTTCGAAAAACTGGCCAGATTCGATTGAGCTTAGACAGACTCTTTTATAGCCTCAAAGAAAAGGACGAAAATGAAAATTTTAAGCCAAAGAGCGAACGATATTAAAAAAAAGCCAAGAAAAGCAAAACATTGATTTTTGAAAGCCTGACAAGATTATCTTAACAACTTTTTGAATTTTCTTGAAAGATCGAAAATGCCAATTTTGACAGCACAACAAATAACGAAAACACAAAAATTCGATTTTGTGGCTGCTCTATAAACGACGCAAAAAAGATGAAAATACAAAACTTGTGCAACAAATAAAGATCTACAAATGTGTCATCAGCCACTTTTTAGTTAGGACACGTAGTTTTTGTTCTATTCCTGAAAAACAACATTAAAAATAAAAGCATTGACTTTTTGTTGTTTAACCAAAATATATTATAGCAAAATATAATTGAGCAAATTCTTACATCAGTAATTTTAATATTATCGTGAATTTCACTTTGTTGCATAGTCTGCAGATCTTAACATTCTCCACATATTACTTCTTATCTGATGACGAGTTGGAGATAATTCATTTAAAAAATAAGCTTGTTTTCAACAAGCAATTGTTTTGAAACCTGCAGAATAAAAACAGTGTTATTTATTTATGAAGTTTTTCAAGTTCTAATAACGTTGAATTTGAAAAAAAAACATTTTATTGTGCACCTAGTGCACCTAGTGCCTTGTTTCGCTAAATATTTTCATTTTCGTTTAGTTTTTTTCAATTTTGAGAATGCTGTAACTCTGATAATTTGATCTCTATCGAAAAAAATTTCACAGGTAAATAGTTCCAAATTCTGAGTACTACTAATAGCCGAATACTAAATTTTTAATTCTTGAAAAAAATATTCTAAAAAATTTAGAAAATGCTCTAACACTTTTAATTTTTATAAAAAATAACTGGCTAACAAACTTGTTTCTTTCAGGCCTTAAGAAAGCGTGCCAAACCTCAATACAATCTAATAAATTTTTCGAAAGTTATCTACAGACACACTACCGACAGAGACCTTCGCAAAAATCGTTTTTTCTGACTAAGGGGGTAGAGCAGCGCAAGAACTAGATTTGAAGCGGGAACCTTTGAGAATAATCCTGAAGAACTTTTCGAAACTTCATCCTTTCAAAATATCTATACATCAAATGCTCACGCATGCTTCGATGGCCAAGCAGGTAGAGTTTTCCAAAGAGATGCTTCACATGTTCAATGATGGAGACATCGATCGTGATCGCAACGTTTTCATCGATGGAGTAAATTTATGGCTAAACGGCTACGTAAATAAACAAAATTTTCATTTTTGGGAAGGGAAAATCCACATGTAGCATAGTATAAACCTCTGAAAGTCATTGCATGGGCTGCTGTTTCTTCCACGAAAATTTATTGGCGGTTTTTGACGATTCCGTCTCTGGAAAAAGTTATCAGCAACTTCGCAAACAAAACTTCTTCCCTCATGGGAAGGAAAATAATCACTGATTATGCAAGATGCATCATCCTCGCATCAAAAACACACATTTTTAAAATAAATTTTCGAAGAATCGGAACAGCATGTTATCAGAGTAAAGTACCCCAAATTTTCAGGTGGTGGTATAGAATAGCCTCTCTACTCACCAGATCTCAATCCATGTGACTTTTTTTTTCTTAAATTTCTTTAAGGACATTTGTTACGCCAATCACCCCAAAACGTAGAGCCACTGAGAGTGGCTATCCAGATAGCGGTTCACGATATTTCTGATACTGTAAGGGAGCGTGTGTTATATTGTTTTAAAAAAAGGTTTGTCTATTGTACCAATTCAGACGAATTTTCGGTATTCTTAAGATGTACGTTTCTAAAATATATAAAACTCTTAAAATCATACAATTGTGCTCCTTAATGAAACTTTGCAGTTTCCACTATTTTGTCATCACATTCACACCGTTGCTTTTTCACCCTGTAAAATAGCTAAATACAGTTTCTTGATATTGTAATTATTTCTAACCACGCACAAATCGGATTTGGCGATTCAAATTTCGAAGATATGTTGTACCCAATTGTGATGTTTAGGCAGCCCTTAATGAATGTATAAAAAGCAAATTCAACTAAATAACTTTAAAACCTTGTGCGCGGAAAATGTCCCAAAATAGGAAAAATAGCCGTTTTGTGTAGAAATCATGCTACAAATGTTTTTTAAAAATTTTTTAGACGTAATTTACTTTCATTCATTAAGTTACAAGTTTTTAGGTATTTTTTACCAGATTTAAAATTATTGAAACAATTATTCTTGTTTAAACAAAATATTTTCTTTAGTAAATCATTAAAAGACATAATTTTCTAGAATTAGTCACATAATTTAGGAATGTTATGAGTAATTATTGTTTGCTTAGGATATTTGGCAATTGCGTATCAAATTTTAATTTAATAAACAAATTTTTATACGCTGTTAATCGCAAAAATGTATTCTTTTCTGGAATAATTTACGTAGAGAAGGAAATTTGAGAATCAAGACTCGTGGACTTGTAAATAGCTAAGCTGCTCCCCTCATTTGAGGCGCCTGGGTCTTCTTAGCTTGAACTGATCTCGTATCGAAACCTTTGTCACGTTTCTTTGCGAAATTTG
>CAKNWT010333764.1:0-24307 GCA_932066315.1 Andricus coriarius
AGTTACGTGAAAATAAAACTGCCGACAGTCTGGAATTGGTGAAAAATCAACCCTTTTCCAGCTTGCCCAATGAAACTTCCAAATTTTCAAGGCTTCGCTTAGGTATAATTAGGTATCCCTTCTCTTACAGCTTACATTGCGAGCAAACACGCTGATACATTCAACGATTCGCCACCATTTTTAAAGTCTAAAAGCTAAGGGGCGCTGCAGCGCCTCGAAACTGACGCGGATGCAAGAAGAACTATTATTTGTTTAAATAAAATAAATACGTTCTTTAATTCAAGTATAAGACGTTTAAACAAAATTATTATTTGACTTAATGAAATCGTTTATTTGAATCAAACAAATAGTATCAAACAAATAATTTGTTTTATTTAATGAGTTTCAATATCTTCCATATATTGAAATTAAATCAATTTTTTGTTAATTGAAATAAAGAAGGTGTGTTGAATCAAAAAAATGTATCCAAACAAATCTTTTTCTTTGAATCAAAAAAATCGTTTTCTCAGTGTGGGGTTCCGTTTTTGTACCTTGGTCTGTTTATGTATCTTTTACTCTATTATGAATCTTGGTGCCGTAAAAATGGCATAACATTGGTTTTTTTTCAATCAATCTTTCATTATTGAAAACAAATGAAGAAAGAATTGTATTTTGATTATTTTTGCTCTCAAGCCGCATTTACATAGCGGTGAAATGTTATATGCAGTCTTACAAGTGCTGAAATGGTAACACATTTATCATATCAAATATTTATTTTTTATTTCGTGGAAGACAGATTGTAAGTCGAAAGCCTTAGGCAATAAGGGTTGAAGGTACGGTATATAAAGTGGGTATGTGTATGTGTGTGAAATTTTCAATGGATGTATATACGTATCTGAACATAAATAACGATTTTTTAAACAGTTATGTTTCAATGTATCATCAACATTGGTTGCTTAACGAAACATACATAATTTTTAAGGGGTATTATTTGCATAACCAGTGTTCAGTAATAAAAAAATTAGTTTCATCGTTAACAAAAAAAATCAGTTTTATTATTATTGATTGCCTGAACGAAATATTTTAATTCATTACTCGCAGAAATGTAATATGAATAAATATATATTTCTTATTCATTAATAATATTAACAAGGTGGATTACACATCATTTATGGTTGTCTTGAATATCATTAATAAATTTTAATAAAATTGAATAATAAAACAAGATGTTTGCAGCAAGAAAGTCCAAAATTTTAAACTATATGTCCTATGGCGATGTATTCTAGTGTTATATTTTCAGAATTATGATACTCTAGAGGGTAAGTGTTTTTACAACTCAAGCTAATACAGTCTAAATTCACTGTAAAAAATTTCTTGGGGAATTGTCCCCAAAATTGTGTTGACGCTAATGTCCACACACTTTGTGGAATTTTCCCCAAAGTTTAGTAGGGAAAATTCCCCAAACATTCGTGTGGAATATTAACCAATAAGTGGTGAATTTTGCCCATGATTTGATGGGGAAAATTCCCTATGCTAGTGTGAAGTAATACCTAAAATTTCGGAAATTTTCCCGGCATTTATGTAGGGAAAATTCCCCAAAATTTGTGGAATATTGCTTAAAACTTTTTGAATATTAACACTCATTATATAGAGAAATCTCCCTGAACTTTTCTGAAACATTACCCAAAAAGTGGTGAATTTTCCCCAAAATTTGATGGGAAATATCCTTATGTTATTCTGTAGTGATTTGAAATTTCGGGAATTTCCCGAAATTCGCCAAAATTTGGGCGATACTAATAAAAAAAGCAATGAATGAACCGCCTTGTTGATCATCATGTTGTTGATCACGGTTGCCTATGCGCCAGGTAAGTATATTTTTCTTCGCGTCGACTGCTTTCTTAAACACGCGACGCGTCATTTCTGTTTCGAGAGAGGAGACACGTGGCGAACCCCGGCGAAGTTCTCATGAAATACCAGCTCAGAGCGGGAATCATTCAATTCCCCAAATTGTAGGGAATATTTCCAAATTTTTGTATAAATTACCATCAGTTTCGGGAAATTTCCCCAAAAATTGTAGGTATTATCTAATTTCCTAAATTTTAGGGAATATTCCACAATTTTTTAATGAATTATCAGAACTTTTAGGGAAATTTCCACAAATCTTGGGGGAAATGATTTTCCCCAACGAAAATGTGGATTTTTTCCCACTAAAAAGTGGGGAAAATTCCCGAAATTTTTTACAGTGTTTGAACGATTGCCCACCCAGGCGGAAAAAATATATATATTTTACACTGTTAGAAAAATCTGTACTAGATTTAGTATACATGTAATGGAAGTAAGAATGCACAACATGAAATTAAATTTATTATACCAGCGTACAGTAAATTTAGTATATGCACATACCGAGTTTAGTATACACGTACATGAAATTTAGTATACGCGTATACTAAATTCAGTATACATGTATACGAAATTTAGTATACGCATATATACTAAATTCAGTCACTGAAAAAAAATTCTAGTTGAATTTACCAGAATTCTGGTTAATTCAACTAGAATAGCGTGTTAAATATGCCCTTACTATAAATTCTGGTCAATAGTATCAGAATTTTCTGGTTGGCAAGTTTCTGGTTAATGTTACCAGAAATTCGGGTAAATTTAACCAGAATTTCTGGTAAGGGTAACCAGAAATATTTACTAGGCAGTTTTCTAGTAGCTTAAGGATACAACGTTCTGGTCAACTTAACCAGATATTCTGGTAAACTTAACCAAATGTTCTGGTAAGCCCAACCAGATATTCTGGTAGCCATCGATTTTCGACTATCGAATTTCGATACTTTTTTACCTTCATGGAATCTTCCTAACCCCCTCTGAAATTACATGGACTGCGTCCCAAATAAAATAATCTAACGAAAGTTTCCGATAACAGAGTACAGCAACTATGTTCCGCTTCTCTCAAATATTTATCTCTCTATAATCTATATGCGGATATATTAATAAATGGCGGTAGATTCAAGACTCGAAGCAAAATCAGCATATTTTTGATACAGTCTGTTTCTGAAACTATTCGTTAAGACTATTTTGTTTGGGATTTCACATAATATGCACTTATATCACTTGGTCAGAACCAAAATTCTCGAACATTCACTTTGTTTATTTATTGTCTAAAACGTTAATATTTTCGAGAATATTTTTCAAAGCCACCCAAAAAATATGTGCTTGGTTTAGAAGTATCCCTGTACCACTGGCATTTAGACAGATAACGGGCAGTTTTTTTTAAACACAACTAAATTCACGGTTCACTATAATTATTTATACTTATATAACAGAAAATAAAATTAAAAAATCGCGATTGTTTGAAAATTATTGGACATTTATGACAAAGCGTCACTTGACCCATCCAGCAACACGACATGAGACAAAAGACAGATTTCTGAAACTGACGCAAGAGCGCGACACTTCTGTTACCAGAAATATTAACCAGAATAGTTTTAAGCAGAAAAAATCAACCAGAGTTAATTAACTAGAATTTTTTAGTCATATTAACCATAATTTCTGATTAAACTAACTAGAAATTTTTTAACCAGACGCGTCTAGTAACTTTAACCAGAACTTTTTTTTGAGTGGTATACGCGTTCCGTTTCGTGTGGGTTCCGTCTTCATTATCTGTAAACATGATCAGAAGAAAAATTAAATTAAAGAACAAAGTTTTAATTTTCAGATAATCATATGGTTGAGCTACATTTACGTTAATAAATTGAACATATACCTTTTAAAGAGAAGACTACGCAGATACTCGCAGAAAGAAGCCGAACCTTTTAGCATTATAAAGAACTCAAACAAATGCCACCGGCCACTATGCCCAACTCGCGTGAATCAAAACGCGCTTGCGCAGCTAAATATAGTAAACACGTATATGAATTTTAGTATACAGAAACTATGAAATTCATATACGTGAAAGAAACTTACTGTACACGTAATAAATTAAGTATACATATATCTTCATAAAAGAAATGTAGTATATAGTGTGAAGTATTATATATAATACTTCACACTATGTATAAACTATACACAATGTTTCCGCCTGGGCAAAAAAATTTTTTTTACTTCCCAGGCAAGGGCTAAAGGGAGAGAAAAAAAAACGCAAAAATAGTTATCCTAGTTTTTGTTCTGTGTATTCTTACTAATAATGAATGGTATACTATCTGTATAATTGCACACGTATTTATCTTTTTCCTGTAGAGCCAAATATAAAATATTATCATGCGTCTTAACAATGCAGATTTGTCCATTGCGTAATAACTTGTCTTGGTTCCTCCAAATTGTGTTAATTTGCGTAATAGCTTGAATAAATGAAACAGACCTTGGAATATCAAATAAGATAGCGATTAGAATATATCATGAAAAATGTTGAAGAATATTCATTAGTTAGGCTCTTATCACAATTTTTCGCCAGTGAATTTCCATTATTTCGAGATAATGAGGACAGTGATCGGCATCCTCTGTTTCACCTTAGCGATTTTGACTAATTCTGTTGGTAAATATAATAATATCTACGATACAATATTTGTTTTTAATTGTATGATATTTATAGTTCTCTCTCGGAATCATTCCGGCTGAAATAATTTTTTTATCCTAATGCAGGGTTATCAATCTGTAAATTAGTAAAATTTTACTAACTACTAGTAAACTTCTACTAATTCAATAAAATAAAATTGATCTCTACTTGTTTTTCAATTTTTGAAAACAATTCTGGCAACGATTTTTCTACGATATTCAACATAAGCGTACATTTTCGTGTTCCCGTATATGGATTGAAAAAGTTTGTAATTAATTATCAACTAAGAAGTATTCGATCGAAAAATAAAAAACACCTTTGGAATCGTCAATGAATTATCTAGGTGCGCCTTTGTTATACAATTTATTAACTAATTACACTTTAAAATTAATTTTAAATGTACACTTTTGTTGAATGACGTTGAAAAATTGTTGACAACATTGTTTTAAAAAAAATTGTTCGATATTTTCGAGATGAACCTAAAAGGTTTTTTATCAATCGCACAATTAGTTTGTTTATAACAATCGAAAAACGATAAAAAATAATTCAAGTTTTTGGAAAATAGTTTTAATAAACAAAAAAGGTACATCTAGATATTTCGGTGACAAGTCGAAAGGTATGTATTTTCCGTTTTTCGATCGGACGCTTAGTTTCTTTATAATTAATTACAACAGTTTGAATTCCATATAATGGGGCCAAGCAAACGTATTATTTATGTCATTAATTCCGGAAAAGAATAAAATTTCATGATTAACATAAGTCCACTTTTTTAAGTCGGTTTGGTAGGAAATTTGACTGTTTTGGAGAGCATTGAAAATTTAAGATTTTTCTTAAATCAAAATTTCAAGGAGTACAATGAGCTTTTGTTAATTTTAACTGAATGAAAATCATATGACTTTTGCCTAAAGCCAATTGTGCTTTTTGAATATTCATTACTCTTAAGCAATTAAATTAAAGCTTTCAAATTGTCTAATAAATTATTAAAAATATTATACGTCTCATTTTAGTAGTTTTCGCTGGATTAAAAAAAAATTATAAAATCCGAACATTTCGAAGAAGACTTAAAATTTATTTAAAGTTTTAGGTTGTGTAGGTTTTTTTTTTTAATTGGGACTTAGAATTTTTAAACAAAAATCGTCAAGATTTATGATTTTTAACAACTTTAGGTTAGGTTAACGTTTCATACCAAAAACTGGTATTTTTTACAAAAAATCGGTTATCTTGCAGAAAATTCATTGGATTTTGAAGAAGACTTACTATTCCTAACAATTTTCTGTTATTTTATGTTTGTGTTTTTCGTCGGGAAATATTGGTGTTTTTTATACAAAATTATTAATTTCAAGTAATATGTACCATTTTTCAACAACTATAGGTTATGTTGACGTGTTTCATCTGAAATCGGTATTTTTCACAAAAATCATTAAATTTAAATCCAATGACTTGGTTTAAAATAAATTATATTTCAAACATTTCCAAGAAGATTCAGAACTTTTTAATCATTTCAGGTTATGTTGGTGTTTTACACTAAAAATGGGTCTTTTTAGTGAAAAATCGGTATTCTTGGTAAAAAATCATTAGATTTCAAAGAATAGTAAAACTTTTGTTCAATTGTAGGTTTCGAGCTGGTGATTTTCACCGAAGATATCGGTTCACCGGAAATCCATTATTTGAAACAAAATTATTAAAATTTCAAAGCAGATTTACTACTTTGGAACAATTTAAGGTTATGTTAACCATTTTGACCAGAAATCGGATATTTTAAACAAATGCAGGCCTCACAGTCCCTATGGGATAAAATAAAGGGACCAAAGGGTACTTTTTTCACGCTCATAGGGTACTTTTTTCGCGCTAAAAGGGTAACGAATTTAGGATAAATTCATAAGATTTCAAAACAATTTGAATTGAATTCAAAAGAATTCAAATTAATTGGAAATAAATTTTTCAACCAAAAAAATTCTATTGTTTTGCGTAAAATTGGAACAAATTTAGAGGAATTTAAAGCAAAAAAGAAGAATTCGATGAAATTCATAAAAATTAAAGGTTAATTTAAAAAAATCAAGTGAATTGAGATCAATTAAAAAATAAGGAAAAACCTAATTGAATTCAGTAACTCTGAACATATCTTGGAAAAATACCAGGAAGTTCAAAAGAATTTGATAAAATTCCTAAGAATTCAATGTGAGGTTAAAAAACTTCAGGATCAATTAAATAAAAAGTGTTGAAAATTAAAAAAAATCCATTGAATGAACTAGAATTGAGTAAATTTAGAAGAATTCAACTGAATTAAAAAATTCAAGAACTTTAAAGAATTCAGGGTAAATTAATTAGAATTCAGAGCGAATTAAAAACAATAATTTCAAATCTTTGAAACCCTACTAATTTCTAACCAAAAAAGTGACTAATAACTACAAAACAATTCAAAATAATTCAAATGAATTGAAATTTTTGCTTAAATTGAAAAAATCCATTTGTTACAGTAAAATTCGAGGAAAATTAGAGGATTTTAAGGGAAACGAGAAGCATTCGATGAAATTCATAACAAATCAAACTGAATTAAAAAAATAATCATTGAAATTAAAAACAATTCAAAAATATGAAAAATTCATTGAATTCAGTGAGTTTGAAATGAGTTTAGAAAAATTAAAAGGGCATTCAAAAGAATTTGACGAAATTCGTACGAATTTAATGTGGGTTTAAAAGACTTCAAGATGAATTAAACAAAAACTTTTCAAATCCATTGAATTGAGTAAAGTTGAGTAAATTTAGAAGAATTCAAAAGAATTCAGGATAAATTAATCAGAATTCAGGGCGAATTCCAAAAACTAATTTCAAATAATCTTCATATCATTGACACCCTACAAAATAACTCACTTTTCGTGACCACATTCTTTGAAATCCATTAAAATATTAAAATCCCTTGAAATTGTTTAAATCTATTGAAAATGCCTTGAAATCTTTTAAAATACCCTAAAATATTAAAAAGTTTTTGAAATCCCTTCAAACTATTGAAAGAAATAACAAATTTCTGGGAATCTTTTAAAATTTCCTTAAATATTTCAAATCCTTTGATATCTTTTGAAATCCCTTGAAACTTTTTAAAGCTCTTAATAATTCCTGAGAATGTTCTAAAATACCGTAAAATATTTCGAATCCTTTGAAATCCCATTAAATTACTGAAATTTATTAAAAATTTCTTTGTAATCTTTTAAAATCGCGTGAAATATTTTGAATCCATTAAAATCTTTTTAAATCCCTTGAAATTTTGTAAAGCTCTCGAAACTTGAAAATGCCAAAGAATCTGAAAAAATACCTTGAAATATTTCAAATCATTTTATCAATTGATCCTCATGGCCAAATAAATAAAAACTTTTGAAAATTAAAAAAAAAATCCATTGAATTAAGTAAAATCGTTGAAATCCTCGGAATATAGGGTACAATAGGGGATATAGGGACTGGTCTGTGAGGCCTGCAAATGTAATTTAATTTCAAAGAATAAGCCGGGCGACTGCGACTCGAATGTCGGCTTACCCAACTGTCGTAGTCAAATTCTCTCCGTATACACTATTTTGGGTTAAAAATTGATGTAGTTTGTTGAAAATCGATCCTTTTTGGTAGAAAATATACCTTTTTTGTTGAAAATTTAACTATTTGGTTAAAAATATATGTACTCGTATTTTCACTCAAATTCTTCTTTTTGGTAGAAAATTCATCTTTTTGGTTGAAAATTCATCTGTTTTGTGGAAAGCTCCTCTTTTTGTCTTGAACATTCATCATTTTGAATGAAATGATTCTTTTGGTTGAGGATTCAACTATGTTGTAAAAAATTTGTTTTTTTACTCAACTATTACATTTTTTGGTTTAAATTAATTTTTGTTGTTTGAAAATTCAACTATCCATTTAAAAGTTTAATTACTTTGTTAATTTATAAGAAACAGTTATATTTCATCACCCCACCCCTCCAACTAAATCGTCTCACGTTATTTTTCGATGACCCCTAAGTAAATTGAAAAAAATTTAGTCGGTTAAAACTACGTAATATGGGGGGGGGGGGTCAAAAACTCACAGAAGAGAAAACTATATTGTGTTAAAATAATTTAATAATTAATACAATACTTTGTTAGTTAATGCAATACTTAATTTGACACTTACTCTTCATTTTTTCAGAATTACTTTGGCGACGTAGAAATTCTACAATTCATCCTCCAATTCCAATTAGTGTTCGACAATATGAGAGTATCCTGAATCCAGGTCGGGTTTACACATTAAGATCAGAGCTTTGCGAAGTAGGATTAAATGAGAATCATGAGTACGTAATTGGATTAGTCCTAGCTGGAACTTTGTTTCCATTCGTTGTTCCTATTCCTAGTACGACGCAAGAGATTAACTATGCAAGAGTTAAATTTCACTTACATAACAACGTTGTCAATGAAATTGTACGAATACCGGAGGACGATTCTCTGAATGATCGGTTTTTCCGTTCTATTGCGAGACCAAACAGGAGTCCTGGCCATATAGTATAATAATTTATGCTGAATGTGTTGACTATGTGCGTCACTCATACAACTAAGGAAACCAAGAATATGTTCTGCCCTGCTGAAAAAGTTTGATAGCATTTGATTAAAAATTTAATACTTTCCAATCCACTTTCTGTATCCGCGATTTTTGGGATTCACCTTTACATGTCTATCGAACTCTTTTGATAGAAAATCTAACAAAATGAATAATCATCTTTATTGGAAGTGTACCACGGTGCCCCGCTTAAATGGCAATCAATTTCCATTAAGTGCTTGGATAGAATTGCTATTGATTTCAATCAAAGCTAAATGTGCCAGTGTCCCAATAATTCTTATACATTTCTATAGGGTCGCTTGGTATAAATTCCCTTTAAAACGCAAGCTCAAAGCGTTTTGCAGATTCTATTCATCGGGAAATCTAATACTTTTCCGTCAACATTCTCATTAAAACTCTATAATACCTGAACCGCACAAGACTTGTGTCAAATCCAACGTTCCTGAATCTTAGAAGTTTTTATCTAACTCTATCCCTTGAGAAAGCTTACATACTGTTTAATCAACATTTTCACATGGAAACTATACTAAATCCTAGTTATCGAAATTTTAAAAATATCTATCAAATTCTATCCGTAGTGAAATCTGATCCTTTTTCTATCAACAGTTTTTATTGAATCTCTATCCATTATCAAACGCGTATTGTCTTCGATTGAAAACAGACAAATAACAAAAGGGATTTTTGCGCGCATCAGAAATAAACAATGCGAAAAAGACTATAATTCGTGCGACTCAAATCACTCATTTTGCTGAAGAATAAACGATTTGAAAAAGGGAAGAAGAGTTAACAAAAAGAGCAAATTAACATCACTTGATCCCTTTATTGATCGAGACGGAATCATCAGAGTTGGAGGCCGATTAAAAAACTCATCCATTTCTGAATCTCAACAGCATCCCACGATCTTCCCACGATCAAGTCATATCACTGAGCTAGTAATTATCAACGAGCATTTGGAAAACAAGCACGCCGGGATACAGGCAACGTTGTATGCATTTTGTTGACGATTTTGGCCCCTCGATGGCCGAAGTCAAGTGCGAAGGGTCATTCGTAAATGTATCAGATGTTTCCGTATAAATCCGTCGACAGCTGAATACGTAGTGGGAAACTTGCCAAGCATTAGAATAACTCAAGCACGTCCATTTAGTAACGTTGGAGTGGATTACTGTGGTCATTCTTACATAAAAGAACAAAAAAATCCGTAATCGATCACGAGTCAAGGTTTACGTCGCGGTCTTCATTTGTCTCACCGTTAAGGTAGTGCATCTCGAAGTAGTTAGTGACATGACCACCGAAGGTTTCCTAGCTGTTCTACGTCGGTTCACAGATAGACGTGGAAGGCCTAATCTCATATATTCCGACATTGGCTCTAACTTCAAAGGAGCAAATAATGAGCTAAGTGATATTAAAGGTCTCTTACAATCTGAGATGTCAATGAAAGGGTGTCTCACTTCTTTAGTGATCAAGGGATTCAATGGGAATTCATTCCCCCTTTATCACCTCACTTTGGAGGAATATAGGAGGCCACGGTTAAGATCTTCAAACATCATTTTAGACGTGTCATGGGTGATGTCCTTTTTACCTTTCAAGAGGTCATTTCATAATAGGTGATTCTCTCAAAAAACTACCAGAGGTGGATCTCACTTCAGCATCACCTCCCGCATCAGCACGATGGCTACACATACAAAAAATGCGTCAGCATTTCTGGAAAAGGTGGCACAAGAAGTATCTCAACGAAGTAAACATTCGACATAAGTGGAAGAACGGAGAACACCAAATAAAGATGGGATCCATCGTTCTCCTCAAGGAAGTAAATACTCCACCAATGCAGTGGCCAGTGGGGCGTGTCATCGAAGTATTTCCTGGATCGGATGGAATCGTAGGAGCTGTCAACGTGAAGACGGCCAAAAATACCTTTAAACGAAACGTAACAAAACCAGCACCCTTACCCATAGATACAAACAATGCTAACGCCTAAAATTGTGACCTGGTGTTCATTTGTATTTTTCTTTCAGCCTATCGATACTCTGATGTGAAGAGTCATGCACAGATAGACGATTGAATTTGACGATTATAAAATTAAAATGATGTATTATTCATCCTATTACCGAGGGAAGAGGTTGGATCGTCGGACGGATTGTATTGATCGATATTCTAATCAGGTGCTCCTCGAATCTACGAAAGTTGTTATACGATTGTTTATTATTGCAAGTAGTTGCTATGACCATAAACCTAGCCTTGTTTTACCTGCCTCTTTTTCCCCTCTTCTACGATAAGAGGGGGAGACGGGCAGCGATAACGAGAGAGGTCGACTTTCACTTGTAACATAACCGCTACCGATTTGAGTTGTGTAGCTTGCGAATGAAAATAAATATTATAGATTTGAATCATTGTGTTTCATTTAATATAACTAGTAAATTGTAAATTTAGCATTTGATAAATAATGTTCATTTACTACTCGACAAAACACATCGGATTCCATTTTCCAGAACCTAGAAAATTTCTATCTAGTTCTACTAGTGGAGAAGTTTTATACTTTGGTAACAAAATCCTGTCATTTAAACTCTTTTAAATCTTATGCAAGGAGAAAGTTCTGATAAGAAAGAATACGATTTCCCGACGGAGAGAATTGAATCAAAAGTTCTGCGAGTCTAATACGTCCGAAAATATATCGAGTTTGATACAATTCTTGTACTAATAAGATTTTATAGAATTTTAATGAAAATATGATGATAGAACAAGTGTAGAATTTCTTGAGTGAAAGAATTTGATAAAAAGGTCTACCAAATTTGCTGATAGATTTAGATTTTTGAAATTCGTTTGACCGAATGAGATAGGATTGTGATCAAATCTGCTGATACAGTTTGATTCTTCAAGTTGGTTTGAATTAATTTTAGAGGATTTCTATCAAATTTCATGTTTTCCCTGGATAGAGAGTCTATCAAGTTCCATAATTTTCTGTACCCTTTTTCAGCAGAGCGTATACGTATATTATTATTATTGAGAAGTTTTAGGCTCCGGAAGCTACGATCATGGTTCCTCAAAGCAACCAATCCCGACGCAACTGGAACATGTACGTCATCCACTATTGCTCCTTCTGTCCTGGAAGATAAGCAAGAGCGAGAAATTTTCGTGATATAACATCGTGCCACACTATTCCTTGGAGACAGGTCTCTACACGCGGATGACCTTATGGGACAGACGGGACAGTTGAAGATAAAGGTTTCACCTCTGGATACTTTTTTAGAGCTTCCAATCTTTGTAAAATGTTATGAGGAACAGTGTTGGCAGACCAGATGAAGTGATCCCAGAAGAACAGCATTTTGCATCCGGCTCGCGATGGAATGACCCTGACACTGGCAAGCCGGATTCTTGTTGAGTTGGCTAAGAAATTATTATTATTGTTATTATACAACAAACAGATGTTCCTTATTTAGAATGTAGCTGTATGGGTTACGCACGTTGTCAATACATGGACAGTACTAGATGTATGAGGATGCTAATTTTTTGAATAAAAAAGTAGGTTTATTAAATCTAATTTCAAACCGAATTTTTGGGTACATTCCGATGTGAAAATATACTCTATGAAAGAAATAACCTATGGTTCAGGTTTTTTCCCAGTACAATTATTTTTATACTGGATCACAATATTTTAATATATAACATGTATCTTGTTGTATTTTCCAATTTAAAATGTCTTAAATTATTCAGAAATTCTGCTTTGTCAGCCCATAGTATTATATTGTAAACGGTACTAAAGTACTTCAATTTTTTTATCTTATCTGTATTTGTATAGTTTATCATTCACACGAGCACAGAGAAAGAAATATAAACAATATGTCTTTTTTGTCAATTTTATTAATTAAGTTAAAGATTAAATAATTTTGAACTTGATAGTACAACTAGAAAATCGTTAAGTGGTCGCTAAATGCTGGCTTAGATATTTTGCGATCTAAGACCGATTCTGTGCGATTTTTTTAAATTCAAAACATCTATAATGAGGTCCTTTCGTTTTGTATGCTAACTGATAGTTACTTAAAATATTGTAACACCAACAAGTTCAAATAAATAATTTTAATAAATATATAATCTTGTTTTATTTCAAGCGATAACCAGTGTCATGGAATCACATTCTGATGAAACATTATATTGATTTCTATTATTACTTATTATAATTAATTATATTATAGGAAAAATAATTTTCGTGGTTTCGTAAACGGCGTCAGAAACGACGTCGTAAACTGCGTCGGAAACGACGTCGGCACCTACGTCGTTTGCTATCCCATAATCTATCTTCTACGAAATTTTTTAAATAAACAAAAAATAAATGGTGGAACAATGTTGTCTGCTAACGATTTCGATACGTGATACGATGAAGGCATATCATTTCTGCATTCATATTAATAACTGCGCACATATCAAATTTTTTAAGGATTTTTAAGGTGAAGACTTCTTCAAGGGAAACAATATTTATGTGCAATCCTTTAAATCCGGTAAACATTACTTGGAATTGCAGCAAATGTGACTTCAAGATCTATCTTTTCCTAACGTAGTAGAAAATTTTGTATTATTATTAGATTTAAGCAGTGGCCAGCGTGAACGAACCGTGCAAACAGCAATACCAGAAGGTAAAAACTTTTCACAAAAAACCATTCCAAAAGGCACAACTGGGCGAATTCAATGCTTGGATGTGTTTCCCCTTAGGATTTGGATGAATTCCATACGAAAAATCTCTGAAAATATTGTTTCAAGATCCAATATTAAATTGCATATTAGAAATAACACTATAAAGTTACAGTTCCTCACACCTAAACAATTGTCTTTACCTGCAGAATTTTGTATCAATAAAGATATGGAACCTTCTTCTGATATTCGTAGTGATGTTACAGTGATAAAATTGGCATAGGTAAAAAATGGCTGGTTGAAAAACAGTGTGCGTCGCGGCGTGCTCTCTGATAGTTTTGGTAAATTTTGAACTTTTTTATAGAAGGTCATGGTGATAAGCTGGCTGTTGAGAGTGCAGGAGTCTGGATATCATATGGTCATAATTAAAATTTAAAAAAAGCAATTTTGAGCGAGATATGATTAACTGTAAGATCCCGAGTGGGTTTCTAACCTCAAAATTCGTGAGATGTTTGACGTACTGTAGACTCTGTGAGTCTGTGATTAAGAACACATTTATGCCCTTTGTTTAAGGGCTTGTGGAATTAAAGTGATGTTCGAGGAGAATTCATAATGAGAAGCTCATTAATATAATCTAACTCGGTGCATCATTGATGGAATATATAGGTGTGAAGATAAGGTTCTGTGAGCACACACATAGAGCGAAAAAAGGGGTGAATAACGGTCAGATTTGAGTATCTATGAGGGACAGTGAGTGAGCAGAAGTTCACGTGTACACACATGCTTCCAACACAAATCCCGGCAATTAAAGTTGAAAATTGTTAATGAAATGTTATATAGATGAGTTTGTTTTATTTACGGAAGAAATGGCATTGCTAGGGACAATGTACCCAATAACATTTTTAGTCGCAGGTGATTTTAATATTGGTAAATTTATTGACTGTGAAAGAGATGATAATTCTGACAAGAAAATAAATAGCCTCAGAGTACTTTCTAATACTATTGACCTAACCCAATACAACCACATCAGAAATAAAAATTTAAAATGTCTAGATTTAGTTTTTTCAAGTACTAAATGTATAATAAACTAAAAAAAAGACGCGATGGTTCATGAGGATGGGCACCATCCAACATTAACAATTGATTGGGAATGTAAAAAATATAAAGTCGAGTGTAACTATAAGGTTGATATGATAAACAGCTTCGACTTTAAAAAAGGAGATTACATTGTCCTTTATGTAAAAATAGCTCGAATTCAACTAGTCAGTTTAGAAAAATATGCGTGCATGTATACCATTTCTCAAATGTAAGTCTTCTAACAATTAGTACCCTATTTGGTTTTCGAATGAACTAAAGAATTATATAAAAGCAAAAGAAAAACTTAAAAAGAAGATCAACCAGTTACCTTCAGATTTAGATATGCTTAACAATGTTTCCAAAGTAGTAAAAACATTATCATACAATGAATTAAAAAATTATTTACCACATTCAGAAAACTCAGTAAAAGATGATCCACGAAAAATATGGAACATTGCTACCAAACTAAAAAAGGAAGATCGAATTCCGGGGATTATGTTAAATGGGGATACTGAATTGTGTAAAGAAAATTATATTGTTAAAGCGTTTGCGAAATTGGTTGCAAGAGTGTATGTGGAAGAGATTAATGATAGTGACATTTAAATTTTGTATAAGGGAATAGGTCATAACCTATGTATTTGGTAATAAAATTCTAACTGCTCTATCCCAAGTTGAGAGGGTAATAAAAAGTCTATTTCGTAAAAAAAAACTGGGAGTGATATGATTCCGAGTTTTATTGTAAAAGATTATTATCCAGTTATAATTGAACCGCTTACTTATATATTTAATCTTATCCTGAATTGTGGAGTTTACCCAACGACATGGAAAGAAACCCGTGTTTGCCCAGTCTCCAAGAGTAGTGATAGATTGGAGATAAGTAATTATCGGCCAATAACTATCGTTAATAACTTCTCTAAAATATTTAAAATTTGTATTGCCAGTTTACTTATGCCATACCTGCAACCTACTCTGATCAATGAGCAACACGGAATCGTGCCACAGAGATCGACTGTAGCTAATCTTATAGAATTTATGGAATTCACGTCTGATGCGCTAAATTACAGGGAACAAGTTGATGTAATATATTTGGTCTTTTCAAAAGCGTTTAATAAAGTCAATCATAGAATTTTATTTTTTAAAACTACGTAATCTGAGTCTGCCGCAAAACTTACTTACACTTCTTGAGAATTTTTGAAATAATAGGAAACACTTTTTTTAATTTGCGGGCTCTTCATCCGAGGATTATACGCCAAAATTGGGAGTCCCTCAAGGGTCTAATTTAGGTCCTATCCTCTTCATTATTAATGGAAATGATATAACTGACGCGCGATTTCAACAAAAGCGATTTTATATGCAGATGACACTAAGATGTTGAAGTGAATCACCCGGGTTGAACAATGTGTGCAGCTATAGTCTGATCTTGATAAATTCTATGAATGGTGTTTAATAAACAAATTATTACTAAACCTGGCAAAATGTACATTAGTAACGTAGACAAGATCTTATGAATGCGATTGGTTATAACTAAGAAATAAATCAAGTCCAAATAAAAAGAGTAAAAACTATTTGTGACTTAGGAACTAATTTTAATTGACAATTAAGTTTTAAAGAGCACACTGATATTGTATGTAATCGTGCGAATAAAATGATGCGATTTGTATTGAGGGCGTGCAGGAAATTTAATAATCCAAAAGTACTAACGCTACTACACAACAGTTTAGTCAGGGAAAAGCTAGAGTATGCTTCAATAATTAAGGCTCCAAAATTTGTGACTCATGCTGAGATACTAGAAAAAGTACCTAAAAAAATTCCTCAGATACTTGGTGTATAAAGTTGATAAAATTTATCCAGAAAAGGGAAGCAATTACTAAATACTTTATGACAGATTCAATCTTATGTCCAAATTGCAAAGACCATTTTATATTACCGCTGGAAATGTACATAACTCGTCTGTTTAAAAGATGTGTATAAGAATGAATGATTTATTTTAAAAAGCCCGGCAAAGAGTTTGATTTCTTTTACTCCTCCATTGGTAAACTGAACGAGATAGGCAGTTTAAGGTACATAAATGGACCAAGGTACATAAAAGGACCACCGAATCAACGAAATATAAACAACCGAAAATTATATCTATAAGCAAAACTTGCAAACATATTATTTATTTTCGGCACTAGAACACAGAATATGAGTCCAAAATTTATATTTAGAACAATTTATCTTACTGAATGTTTTTCGGAATTATTATTCGCATCGACATAGCGCTTGAGAGTCGTCTCCAAGACGTTGTACACCGTGGATGCTTTTTTTAACCTACAATTGGCTGCCGAAACATCCGGGACTGCCTTATGCATGTCAACAGCACTCCAAGACTGCCTAGCTGTTTTTCGACTATTGACCACTAATCCTTTCGCGGCATTCTAGAATTACACGAGGTTATTTACAGTGGTCCGGTTTTATACCCCAAACATCGGTCCATTCATTCCTATTCCTATAATTGACGCCAAGCCGCGGGTTTGGGTGAGAGAGAGAGAGAGAGAGAGAGAGAGAGAGAGAGGGAGAGAGAGAGAGAGAGAGGGAGGGGGGGGGGGGAGAGGGAGAGGAACAGTATGATAGTTGCGAAAAGTAATACCTGTCATTGGAGCACAATCGGATCGTCTCTGTCTATCTCACATTGTAGAAAGAGAGGTCCGATCGACTTCAAGGATCGGAATCCCACTGCAGTGTTTTGAATGTCAAACTATCAAGTGATGACGTGGAAATTATGCAAACTGTGTTTATTGTATAAAATTAATCTAAGATTTATAAAAGTAAGTAATTTTCTGTTAAATAACTTCTTCGTATGTCTGGTTACGAAACTGCGTCGCATGCTTTATGCGATTACGCAGAAGTGCGTGCTTCCCCTTCATACACCCCTGACTGTTTAAGTTCCGAGAATTTGGTTTTAATGTCACGGTCAGCCCCAAAACCGACAATGAAATCCAGATTCGACTGTTCATACTAAACGCTGCTCACTCTGTGATTGGTACACTCACCTCGCGCACGGTGTCCATTCGCACCGTGTCCATTTTCACGCTTGAGTGATTCCGCGTCCCCCCAGCGTACCCCTTGGATGCCTACCACACCGTTCGCAGAGACCTGAGAGTGCTCGCTCGTCCCTTTAAATCCGGTTAAAACTAGATACTAATCCCATTCGCACTCTGTCCAATTACCCCGGACGCTGGAAACCCTACGGGAGGTGAGTGTAATTTTGTTGCTGCAAAATCCTGCGTTCGAACAAAGCTTGAACCTCGCCAAGTTTTTTGCAAGGGGACTCGGAAAAACGTTTGCGTGACAACTTGGCTAGTTCTGCTTAAATCGCTGTGGTTCCTTTTTCATACCTCGGTCCGTATATGTAACTTTTGCTCTACTGTGAAAACTTCATCCCGTAAAAATCGAACATTGCTTCTTTTCAATAAATCTTGAACTATTTTTTAAAAAATTGAAAAATAATTGTATCTTGATTTTTTTTCTTCAACCGCATTTATATAGCGGTGAAATGTTATGCACCGTCTTACAAGTACTGGAATGGTAACACATTTATCATATCACACATTTATTTTTTATTTCGTTCTTAGGAGTGGCAACCTCCACGAGGACCCCGCTGGTAATGTTTGCAAGTCCATTTGTGGACTTGTAAATAGCTGAGCTGCTCCCCTCATTTGAGGCGCCTGGGTCTTCTTAGCTTGAACTGATCTCGTATCGAAACCTTTGTCACGTTTCTTTGCGAAATTTGCCTCTTATTAAGAACCCTCTGATTGAGAAGCTTGACTGTATTGTAACACGGCATCAATTAAAACAATTGTGCATAAAAACAGTAAATAAAAGACATTTTGTTAAAAAACTCCAAATATTTCTTATCACTTACTAAAAGCGTAAAAGACTTAAAAATATAGAAGGGTTGATTTCAAATCCTAAATTTGTACGATTGCCCAGGCAACGGCTAAAGGAAGACAACAACAAAAAAAGAAGCAAAAACAGTTATCCTAGTTTTTTCTGCGTATTCTTACTAAATGGTGCATATACTATAAATGGTATACTATATGTACACGTACACGTAGTTAATTTTTTTCTTTCGAACTAAAAATAAAATATTATCATGCGTCTTAACAAATACAGATTTTTTCATTGCGTAATAACTTGTCTTGGTTCCTACAAATTGTATCAATTTGCGTAATAGCTTGAAGAAATGAAACAGACCTTGGAGTAGCAAATAAGATAGCGATTAGTATATATCTTGAAAAGTATTTAAGAATATATATAATCATATATATAATCATTAGTTACGCATTTATCACAATTTTTCGCCAGTGAATTTCCATTATTTCGAGATAATGAGGACAGTGATTGGTATCCTCTGTTTCACTTTAGCGATTTTGACTAATTCTGTTGGTAAATATAATAATATCTCTAATACAAAATGTATTTTTAATTATCCGATCGACAAATATAAAACACCTTTCGAATTGTCAGTGAAATATCCAGGGGCGTCTTTTTTATACAATTTTTAAACTTATCACACTTGAAATTAAATTTTAAATGTAGGCTTTTGTTGTAAAACATAGAAGAATTGTAACAGCATTCTTTGAAAAAACAGTTAGATATTTTCGATATAAATCTAGAAGTGTTTTTTTTCAATCGCACACTTAGTTTGCTCATAACAATTGTAAGACGGTAAAAAATAATGTAAGGATTTGGAAAATAGTTTTAAGAAACAACAAAGGTACATCTAGATATTTTAGTGACAAGTCGGAAGGTATGTATTTTCAAGTCCATATAATGGTCATTAGCACGAGTCCACTTTTTAAAGTGTTTAGTAGAAAATTGGACTGTTTTGTAGAACATTAAAAATTGAACATTTTTTTTAAATCAAAATTTAACTACATGGAGAAAAATGGTTTGCGAGACTTTACCAAACTCAGTTGGGTAAACTTCGGACATATGGACCCTTCGATAAAGTTTCATTTGTAGTTCGGTAAAACGAAATTCGGTGATACTTTGTTCACAAACATGAACGTGTAAACGGGTTTACAGAAAATGCATGGCAGAATATACATTAGTCAGTTACAGCCAATCAGAATACAATTTCGTCACAAATATACTCACGACACATTCAACTACTTAACACCGACAATACACACATGAATAACTGGAGGAATTGATTCAGCACGTGTGAGAAAGTACCAATGCCGTGACTAAAGTTTTCAAAAAAGATATATATTATAAGATCTATATTTTTTTGGAATATTCAATCTAATTTTTACTTCAAGTCTTAATAATTTTCCACTTTGTCTTTGAATAATAACTTGATTATAATATTGTATCTGATTGAGGTATTAAAATTATATTAAAGCACAATTTAATAAAGTTTCCAAATTTTGGACGACTGTTTAGAAATCATAAATAAAAAAAGTATGCAAAATGTCTTGTTACGCAACCTATTCGCAGATACAATCTAAAATCAAAAATTGTCAAATTATATTCAGGAGCCGTTAATTATTTATATAAGGGCGATTTCGACCCTTTTTTTCCCCCCCCCCCCCCTCCTATGTAAGGATACATAAGATTTCTTGAGATTGAGAAGATTTCTTCAGAACTTTTTAACCATTTCAGGTTATGTTGGTGTTTGACATTAAAAATCTGTCTTTCAAGTAAAAAATCGGTATTTTTAGTAGAAAAATCATTAGATTCCAACTTTTGAACAATTTCACGTCATGGTAACATTTTTCGCCGGGAATCGGTTATCTTAAACAAAATTAATAAAATTTCAAAGCATATTTACAATTTTGGAACAATTTAAGGTTATGTTAATCCTTTTTACCGGAAATCAGTTATCTTAAACATAAGTAATTTAATTTCAAAGAATATGAGTTTCAATTTGGACCAATTTTCTGTACAAAATTGGTATTTTTCATAAATGTCATCATAAGATTTTTCAGATTTCTATTAATCTTCAGATTTATACCAGAAATCAGTTATTTCATATAAAAATCATTTGACTTAAAACTTAAAGTTAGAATTTTTAACAACTTTATAGGTTATATTAGTGTTTTTCGTCGGGCATTTAGCATATATTGTATAAAAATATTATATATTGATTAAGGGTCTGGATGCAATAACCGACGGGGCGCTCGGCTTCGTATTTCCTTGTCTCCCATTCCAGATAATGTGACGCGAAAAATTATCTGAATCTCAATTTAAAAAAAAAACCACTCGAAAAAAATATGAGCATATAGAGCTGGATGAAGAGCACAGTTTTTGTGCAGAAAATGTTTTGGTCCGATTTCATCTTTATGAAAAATAAAATATAAACTGCAAATTTCGACGAGCGGAATTTAATGCGTTTTTTAAAATAAACTCGCCGTAACTTTTTTTCATTTTAACGAAATTATTTGAAATTTGAACCCCAAGCGTATTATACTCAGTAGATGCATACGGAATTCGATTCGTGCATAAAAAGTTAATTGTTGAACAATGTGTCGATGTTTGGCAATAGCTATTTAATAGGGGAGAGCGGGGCACTGACGTCAGGGCGGATAACCTGGGCCTCCCTCTAAAAACTTGTAAACCAAGTAAAAAATTAAATTTCTTTTTTATTGGCATCCACTAATTTTAATAGTTGTATTTGAAACCAATTAATATATTATTTTGTAAAAAATTTAATAAAATTCCAGTGATTGAAATTTGGAGCATAAGAATAGGATGCGCCATCGAATTTCGAACTTTCGGGAAAAGGAAATTTTGTTTTTTCTGTTTATACATCCAAATACATACACAAAGTAGGGATTCTGATTTGATGAATTTTCTGTAATTGAATACTTAATTTATCCATTTTCTATACAGCATAATATATTTCTCTAAAAGGACATGATTCCGATATTTTTTATTGCCGCGTGTAGCATAGTTTGACAAATTATATCATTCACTTTTGATTCGATATAATTGAGCAGCTGTAAGATCGTCTTCTCGATTTGGATGTTTAATGCGGATTTAGATTAATTTCCGCATGTGGAAAAATTTCGTGGCAGTCTTGAATCATGCTCAAGCCACTACAGTTTTTCTGAAGCCTGTCTGTTCACGCAATACTAACCTGGCGCTACACGGGCGCAGTCTAGTTTTACTACGTGTTTAATTCAAACTTTTCTGCTGTCTAGTCCCAGTCTTGGTGCTATCTAGGAGTTCGTTACGAATTTAAATATATGAAGACTGCCCAGATTTTAGCTAGTTTCTAGACAGAATCACGGTTTGGACTTATAAAAAATTACAGAAGTGAATTCAGAAAATAATGATTTTTGAATTGAAATCTTAATAAACGAACTGTATTCTTGACAAAGATTTTTTTAAAAGAATGTTTCAAAACATTTTCTTTCAATTGAATTATGTAGCAAATTTATGATAAATTTATATTAAATTATAATAATTATAATATGTATAATGCTTTGTATTATATTTATAATATTCCAGAAAATCAATATTTGATCCATTTTAATTGTTTATTGATTGAGTAAATGATAATTAAGCCTAATGTATTAATTATTTATGTATTAATATAATTAAGCGAGAAAACATAAAAGATTACAGGAACATAATATCTCATTCAGTCCTTCCATTGACAGATAATACTTGGATCGGATTTGGACGTTATATCTTGTACTTATCAATTAAAATCACTCTACAATACTTCACAGTATGAGTGAAAAACTAAACTTTAAAATTTATATTATTTTTTAAAATTATTATTTAGAAAATAATTTGTTTCATGGTCGTTGACCATCACAAATAAGTGCAAATGTGCAGTAATGAACATATTGTTTGATAAGTATAAGCAGAGATTGCAAGTCAGAAACAACGTCGATTACAATTATCAGATATGCATTAAAACGATATTGTAACGCATGCAGTTACGTGACAAGACTTAAGACTTTATTACAAATGTTCTAAGACGCAATATTTTAGATATAAAAAGGGCGAGTTTACAGAGTTCTTTCAGAAAGTTAGAGTTAAGAAAGTATAACCAGTATTGTCCGCTGGATGTGACAGTTAGAGGCTGCTGAAAAATGGAAGATCTAAAATCCGCATACGCAGGACAAGTAGCCAAAATATGAAACAAATCCTCTCTTTCTCCAAGATTGCATATCGAACAATTTCTCGATGGCTCATACATACATTTAAATTCCCCAATACGAATAGAGCCTCTAATTGAACCCAGGAGCCTCAACTGAGCAACTGTGCTTGTGACATAAAAAGGGAGACAGAAGGTATTATTGTTATTATTATTATTAGTTGGGTTGAGACCGCAATAGCCCCTGACGCTTGGGTAATCCCGTTGCGTCCCCTAGTGAGACTAAGCGTGACCCCAGAGCCCTCTCCATGAAGAGAGGACCGCAGCCACGCTGTTGGCTGATATGTCCGAGTCACTGATGCAGTAACTGCCAGTAAGTATTAGACGTTTCCTATCTTATGTCTGTGATATCTGAGATTCCCATGTCCTAAAAACATTTCTGTTAGGACTTTGATCTCTTTTCTCCCGAGCTTGAGTATTTCCCTTGCTCGGTTAAAATTAAGCTTTGAGCCCAAGACTGTTTTGGCCTGTCTGCAACCAGTGACCAAATCCCACTCATTCTGATGTTCCTCAGTCAGCCAACTGTTAATTACTTCAGTGACTAACCTACTGGAAATACCTACAACTGGCTCGGGTCCAGTAAAATTTCTTCTTGCTGCTAGTTTGGCTAGCCTATCCGATATCTTATTGCCTTTGATACCGCTGTGTCCAGGGATCCATAGCAAAGTGACTCGGTTTTCCGTCGCTAGCATATTTAGTGCCTCAAAGCACTCCCATACTAATAGCGACGTGGTCGTTGTTCCATTCAAGGCCAATATAGCAGCCCTGCTATCTGAGCGGATACGGATGTTTCTTTTGTTGTCGTGCTCCTTTGCCTTGTAGGCGCACTGGAGTATGGCCATAATCTCAGATTGTAGAGCAGTGGCGTGGGACCCCAACTCGATTGTGAAGCCCATTCCATTCCTTCTACGGTATACGCCGGCTCCTGCATTCTCCTCGTTCCTGGAGCCATCTGTAAACCAGTTGTCTCCATCACTGGGCAGGTGTGCGTCGCCGTTAACCCATTCCTCTTTAGTGGATAGGCTAACTCGATACTTCTTGCCGAAGAGGTAGCGAGTGACCGTTTTGTCCCTGGGCATGTTCAGGGTCGGCCTCCTCGCGATGTCGACTGGGATCTTCACTGCTGCCTTGGCAGCCACGGCCTTGATGGTAAGATGAAGGGGCTCCAACCCTGTTAGTGCCCACAGTGCCATCGTGGGTAACGACTTCGAGGCACCAGTGATGCCTCTCAAAATCAGTCCCCTGATCCTTTCCAGTCGAGACTTCACAGTGGACAGCTCGACCCTGCTCCACCAGACGACCGCCGCATAGGTTGGCCTGGGTCGCAAGATCGCTGTATAGATCCA
>CAKNWT010333768.1:0-31678 GCA_932066315.1 Andricus coriarius
GCTAATTCCCAACACGAATCCGAACCGGCGTTTTGAAATTCGAAAATACACATTCCCTCGTGATAAAGGAATTTATTTGAGAGGACAATATCAGGCCCTTGAACCTATGCCAACCGAAGAACAAAGTGTTTTATCAACCTCCAATGGTGACATCTTCGCAATATTGGTGAAAAATAAGACACTTTTTCGTGGAATCTATATAGAAACAGATTTTCTCCGGGTGAAAATAAATATGTACAGCGGCGAGGTTGAAGATATGAACTCCGAAGAAGTCCATGAATCTCCATTGGGCACCCGTGCATCAATCTCAAAGAATTTTCAAATAGTATTTGTAAACGACCCTTCTCCACAACTGATCAGATTTCCAATTCTGAACAGGGACTGCTAAAAAAATGTACAACGTAGTTCCCTTAACGAAGGAATGACATATATCGGCCGATCCAGAAGTATGTGACTTTCATATTTTGGAAATATTTAAAAAAGTCATTAACATGTGCAGGAAACATTTTTATTTTAAATTACTAGAAGGAACATACGTAGTATGTAAAAATATATTTTTGCTCTAAATTTGTATTATTCATTAAATAAAATATTGTTATGTTTGAGATAAGCTTTTTACAGTTAGTACCCACCAAACTAAGAGAGTAAGATATCACTGCCTGTTAGTAATTGCCTGTTTATATTATTTGAAAACGTATACAAAAAAGGCGCTTTTTATTCTCTTATAAAAATATATAAGAAGAAAAATGATTCCCAAATAAGGGGTGATCCACAAATTGTGTAAGGAGTTTTTCTGATATTTGCAGCCCTCTAATGCAATATACCGTAAGATTTTCTCTGACCACCCCCTCCCCCCCTTCAACATATTTTCAACTAATCTTTAATAAACTTAGGAAAAGAGCATGCGTATAAATTCAGTTTATCAAATAATCGTCAAACATTAGGCCCTGTCTATGGTTACGTTATTTTCTTTCACGTTAGCCCTGACGAGTTGGAAAAGGGTTTAGTCTGACGGAAAATTCCGTAACCATACACAGTGCTGAAACATTAATGAATATAGTTTCAGAAAATCAAGTGTACTAATAAAAAGTAAGTCGGCGTATCGACCAATTAAAAGCCACTAGAGAAGACGATATATTCCCAGCTTTGATTCAATAAGGTTTGGATTTTCTGATGGAACCAATGTGTAACATCTTTAGGGCATGCGTAGTTATGAGATATATTCATACTCATACAAATTATCCTAACTTGTTTCATGTTGAAGACATTAGAAAAGTTAGTTGATTTTCATATGAAGGAGGAAATCCCACCGGATCCTACCTTTATAGTAAATGTTTGCCTCACAGAAAGTCAAATCCGCTATTCATGCACTTAATGCATTTAGCTCCTGCATTCCAAAAACAGGACGAACAGGAGATGTAGGGGTAGCAGCATTCCTGGACATACACAGTGCCTTCAGTAATAACCATACGGAATCTTTATTCAGTTCTGCTAAAAAGCATGTTGTAGATACTGCTGTTAATAGGTGGTTGTGCTCTATGCTATGCTTCAGGATTGCTTAGTCTTCGCCCCACGGTTGCAATGCTAGAGCGAAGGTAGAAAAGGTATGTCCGCAGGGAAGATATTTATCCTCCACCATGTGGGCACTCGTCATTGATGATTTGACTCGTAGCTTGAATGAATCAGGTTTTTATACTCAAGGTTATGTAGATGACCTTGTAATACTGGTGACAGGAAAACATTAGGGAACTTTAGTCGAACTCATGCAAAATGCTCTCAGCATTATTGAAGAGTGGTGCAGCGACCGTCATTATTTAGGAGTCATTTTTGACCCTAAAGTAACCTCAAAACTAAATGTTGATGCGGTAGAAAAAAGGGCTCAGCAGCCTTTTGGGCTTGCAGAGGCGCATTTGGAAAAACCTGGGGACTTAAACATAAGGTTGTATACTGGTTATATATGGTGAGCATTATACCAATTTGATCTGGGTGCCAAGAACCAGTATGGTTAGTTTCAGGGAACAGCTGGAGAGCCTATGAAGGGTCTTTTGTCGGGCAATTACTAGATCAAAGAGAACAACCCCAATGGCGGCATTGGATTTCATCTTGAGTATGCGGTCACTGCATCGTCTAATTTGGCTTTCGATTATCACAGGCGGCTCCAAGGACTCCCTTGACTATGGGGGTGGAGCGTTTGGGATTAAACCTAGTGTAGAGATAACAATCGCACTGGGCAAATTCCCTACGGTATTTCAACCTGAAATCGTTGCTATTGGGAAATGCCTGGAGAAGATTCACAAATGTGGGTTTGTTGATCGCCACATTCACATATGCTCCGATAGTCAAGCTTCTTTGTGAGCTCTCAAAATAGAAGAGTTAACATCCAGACTTGTCTGGAGCTGTCTGCAAGGGCTTTTCGTAGTCTGAGAATAAAACTGGATCAACTTGATCAGGGTGCTTACACATGAAAACATTGAGGGTAACGAGAAAAACGATATGCTCGTAAAAAGCGGTGCTAGAAAAGCCCTCAAAGCTCGTGAACCATTCTGTGGTTGAAGTTCAACTACTTTGTTGAGAAATATTTGATTGGTTGAATTTATCAGTTTGGTAGAAACTCGATTTATTTAGTTAAAAATTCAACTGTATTTTTGAAAGTTGAAACAAATCTTGGAGTTTTGTGCCAGGTCTTGAATGATTCAGAATATGTAAATGTTTTTTGTTCTATTGGCCCATTTTATTACTTTTTTAGAAAAATAAATGCGGGGGGAGTCATACCACTGTTTTAATAAAATGTCAACGCTAATATGTCTAATGGGATTGATATCTAAATTTTAATTTGAAACAAAAAACGTCGTTATACTGAAATTATTAACATCTTTTATACTCTTTTGTAGTCATAGTAAAACGATGCGTTTTAAAAACATCTTTGTACTGCAGAGGTTCTCCATTGGAGTACGAATGCTATGTTGTAAATATGTATAATTGTGACTTGCAACAGAGAATTTACGTAAAGAATTATAATTTAACTTCGAGCGGGGAATTTTTCATATGGAATCAAAATTTAGAAACACAATTTTAATTCTGATTAGAAAGAAGGGAATTAAAACCGATCCCTGTTTCGCGTCAGAATGTGTCACAATTTAAGACTCCGCTCTTACAAATAAGAAAAAGCACGAATAGAATTGTAATTTTGACTGTGCAACAGAAAATTTCGTGAGTAATTATGAATTTGTCTCGGAACATGCAATTTTTGAAATTTAACAGAAAATTCTTGAAAATGGTTTTAATTTTGATTCCTAGTAGGGAGCAACCTTATTGATGTAGAGGTGACAGATCTTCATGATATCAGTAAGTGCATGATATGCGAGGATAATATTCACGCTTTGCAAACTGATGTTCCGTTGCGGAAATTATCCTTCATAAAACCCTTCAACGGCATTTTCCCTAAAAGTGTAGAATGATATAATGAAGAGAGAATGAGAGGATTATTTAAACCAGCAGGTCTCGTTTGGTACACCGACGGCTCTGAAGACTCCTGAAAAATAACAACAGCAATGGGCACATTCCAAACAATTTCCCAGCCGAAAATAATATCTATTAAAGTTTGCCTGAAGGAAATTTTCGAGCGGAATTATTAAGACCAGTAGGTGTAAATTTTGTCTGACAGTCAAGCAGCAATTAAGGTTCTCAAATCTGAAGAGATTATTTCCAGACTAGTCTGGAATTGTCTTCATGATCTTCTTAAGGTTGTTAGTAAAAACTGGGTCAATCAGATATGGATTCCCGGCCATGAGAAAATGACCAAGAATTTGAAATGAGATCAGTAAGTATTTTTTCTAAAAACTGACTCTGATGAAATGTACGTATCTGACAACGACAAAATTAACTCTACAACGTAAGCGATAAGGATAATACGGTATATAAATATGCTTCATTATATTGTATTACATAATATAAAGAAGCTCTAGAATATTCATTAGCTACATTGCTAAGAAAATCAATATTTTATGCTTCTTTATTCGAAATCTAATATGGACTGGAATATGAGGGTTATCTCTACTCTTGTCTTATTCTTTGCGGCTATTCTCAATTATTTTGGTGAGTATAAAAATAAAGTATACATATATCTATAATTTTATGTACATTTCTGAGATTTCCGCAAATTGAAATTTTTCTGACTATCCGATTATCTAAAATATTTCTAGGATCTTAAAGTGATGAATGATCTGAAACAATTTGTAAAGATTTCTAGCGATTTCTAAACATTTATGAAGATTTAAAAGATCTCTAGTTTGAAAGGCTCAAATCTGGTACAAATTATGATTCTCAGTTGGTGCGTCAGATACTCTTTCGTGATAAGAATGAGGATTATGCTTTGGAGCTGAGAAATTTGTAATTCTCGGTTATAAGGATATTAATAGTTTCTTACCCAAATTCTCGGTCCTAAAGTCTAAATTATAATTCTTCACAACAATTTTTTGTTCCAAAGTAAAAATTATAACTTTTGACAAAACTGTCCTGTTCCAAAGTTAAAATTATAATTATTTGAGAAAGCTCCCTATTAAGAGTCACAATTGCACTTACTTCTAAAAATCCCCGTTTGCTAGAAAATCAAGCTTACGGAAATTCAATGTGGAAATCGCACATGTGAATTCCATACGGAAATTCTACAAACGTTTCTCCAAACTAACCTTGGACTATGTTTGACTTCCGGTGATGAGCTGCGCTCTCGAAAATCACACTCTTGCACCAGGTATGTGAACAACATCTGCTTCGAGAAAATTATGCTACCCACGTCAAAAATCTTGCACCAAGTGTGGGTTTCTCGAGGACATGAGATAGAATTAATGCTCCAGGTGTAAAAAACACATCTTCTCCAGGGAAGTCTGGGGTTTACAGTATTTTACGGTGCTTAGAGTGGGTTCCTCGACGTCACAAGGTTCAGCCAATTCTCCAAGTAAGAAAAACACAACTTCTTTGTATAAGGCTGATTTTCACAGTGCTTCAGGGTACCTGGAGTAGGTTCCTCGAGGACATTAAATTGATCCAATGCCCCAGGTGTAAAAAACGCATCTTCTTCGGTAAAATCTGATTCAATCTCGTGCTCTCGAGGAACTTACACTACGAACGGGAAAGTAATGTAAAAAACAGACATCTCTGAAGAAGATTTATTCTTACACCTGGGGTATTGACTCAATCTCGTGTCCTTGAGAACCCCACTCGAGGGACCCTAAAGTACTGTCGAAACTAGACTTGCCCAAAGAAAATGTGTTTTTTAGACGTGGGACATGGGTTCAATCTCGTCTCCTTGAGGAACTTACTTCAGGGACCCTAAAGTACTGTAAAAACCAGACTTTCCTGAAGAAAATTGGTTTGACACCTGGGGTATTGATTCAATCTCGTGGCCTTCAGAACCGCATTCCAGGGACCCTAAAGTACTCTCCAGGCCAGATTTCCCCGGAGAAGAAGTTTTTTCTTGCATGGGGCAACGGCTATATCTCGTGTCCTCGAGATACCCACCTTAGGTACCCTAAACTAATGTAAAAGCCAGACTTCCCCGAAGAAGATGTGTTTTTTACACCTGGGACATTCGTGCAATGTGGTGTCCTCGAGGAACCCAGAATTGATGCAAGTTTTTGACATGGGTAGCATAATTTTTTCGAAGAAGATGTTGTTCGTATACCTGGTGCAACGGTGTGACGTCCGGAGTGTGATTGCCAACAGCGCAGCTCATCAACGGAAGTCAAACTCAGTCTAAAATTAGTGCTTAAGGATAAACTTAATTTTCTGTTAAAGTTTGGGACGACTTCGCCGAAAACTATAAATGTAAAATTATTCTGAAAATCCTCCTTACACTGGAACTTTTCCTTACACTTACACTCCCTTCCCTTATCTCTACCACCTTCTTTGTTGAACACCATAACCTTGAACTTTTTCGCATTCAACTCTAATCGTTTCTTATCCATTCATCTGCTCAACCACTCCATGATCTCCTGTAAGGCCTTCTCTCTTTTTCCAGCAACACTAAGTCATCTACATACGCAAGTGACCATATCCTTACCGCGTATACCCTAACTACTCTTACTACTATGACCTCTAGCTTACTAACCATATCGGCGATTGAAATCTCAAAAAAACTTTAGGCAAAGCGGACACCCTTGCCAAATAACCCTATCTAGCCAAAAACCCTCCGAAATCTTCTTCCCTTTTCTCACTTGACCATTCGTCTCTTCATATACCTCCCTCAACCTTCTTTCAGGCCTACCTCCGCTCTCATCTCCTCCATCGCCTCCTAAAACCTTCACGTACAGAATTATAATTTAAACATTGGGAGAGGGCATTTGCTTACAGAATCTGAATTTGAGTTTGAACAGGAGACTTTTCACAGAAAATGGAATTGTGAAAAAAAAACAATTTTAATTCTGATTTAGAATAGGGGAATTTAAAAAAAAACACTGTTCGGATTTATAAATAAAATTCTGCGTCAAAAAATTGTGATATATTACATGTATTCTGATATCACTTTCAACAAATTCAGCGAATACATTTTTTTTATTGAAACTGACTCTGATGAAATGTAAATATCAGATAACGACAAGCTTGACGCTAGAATCTAAGAGAAGACGACAATTCTTATATAAATATGTTTTATTATATGAAATATTTATCAGTAAAATAGTTAATAAAATTTTTCAAAAATAAATTTTAAAATAAATTACCGAAAATTTGCATAAAATTCGGCAAATTTATAGACATTTTTAAATTAAATTTTAAATAGTTTATGGTTAGTTACTATAAATAACATCTAAAATTACCGTGAATTATCAAAAATTTTCGGCATTTTTTAAATTGAATTTTTGATAATTTGGAATAAGTTAACATAAATTCCATCGTTCTTTATTCAAAATCTAGCATAGACTGAAATCATGACTGAGGCACTTTTTCGACATGTCTGTATTTTTAGTACTTGTCTTGTCTGGCGAAGATATTAAATATTTCATTAAAAAATACAGATACGTAAGAACGCATTTTGTACATTTAAACAAATTTTCAATGTTTATATTTCACTTCTCTCAAGCTTAAAAATTAATTTAACAATTCTCCCCGCCGCGCTGAGAAATTATCATCGCAGGTTTGAGCGCGTCAGTTTCCACATAAAAACAATACCTTCTCATTATTATGAGAATGTAAAGAAGAAATTTCCCCCTTTTAACGAAAAAAATGTGACATTTCAATATTCTCCTTCTTTCAATGTATGACACATTGAGTGTCTACCTTTAATCTCGAAAGTCAATTCAATCCTATCCCATACTTTCTGTTCCTATCCGATATTATCCGCTCCTATCTGATCTTACCAGATTCAATCCTATCGTATTAAGTCCGCTTCTATTCCAGTCACTATAGATAGGATAGGACCGAAACCATAAGGGTTTCAGCTCAGGGCTCCAAAATCCTAAACTAAAAAAGTTATGTAAATTGAACGTTTTTGCACATTTTCTCCTTTGGTTCTTTTATGGGAAAGAAAAGGAAATAAGGTTCAGCCTAACCATCGTATGATTTTCTAATTTGAGAAACATTTAATCCTCTGTTTCTTGTTGTAGAGTTAAGTTCACAGACTTCAAACCCTGTTCCTAATGTTCCTCGTTCCGGAACTTCTAATTCTCCTGAAAGACATCATTCTCATGAAAGGTCTCCTACAACTGCTGAGCCTCCTCATCGTGACAGATCCAGGTCTCCACCTCACATTGAACGTCCTCTACGTCTATATAGACTAACACTTGAAGAACTTAGATCTGTTCGGCTTATTCCCAACACTAATCCGAACCGGCGTTTCGAAATTCGGAGATACACATTTCCTCGTGATAAAGGAATTTATTTGAGAGGACAATACCAGGTCCTTGAACCTATCCCAATCCCAGAACAAAGTGTTTTATCAACGTCCAATGGTGATATCTTCGCAATATTGGTGAAAAATAATACACTTCTTCGTGGAATATATATACGAAGAGATTTTCTCCGGGTGAAAATAAACATGTACAGCGGCGAGGTTAAAGATATGAACTCCGAAGAAGTCCAGGAATCTCCATTAGGCACCCGTGCATCAATATTTAAGAATTTTCAAATAGTATTTGCAAACGACTCTTCTCCACAACTGATCAGATTTCCAATCCTGAACAGTGACTGCTAAAAAAATATACACAGTTTTTCCCGTAAGAAGGGAACAACGTTGATTCCCTAACCATAGAAAGTGCTGAAACATAAATGAAAATAGTTTCAGTAAATAAAATGTACTAATAAAAAGTAAGTCTTACAAACACACAATTGTATAACTTCTTTAGAACCTAAACTGCTGCTAGGTCCGACACATTGAATTTCACAGCGGGGAGTCCAAAACGCATGCGTATAAAGTAGGAAATTAACTTTATTTTGTGAGGTAAATTTCTGTTTCTCTAACCTTATATTTTCAAAGTATTGTAAGAAACTTATTCTCTAATTTTTCTCGCATGACGTCCTGTTTGGTTGGATTTAACTATTTTGTTGACGAGTCATCTTGCTGGGTGGAATTGAACTGTTTTGATGAAAAAATCAACTCTTTCTTGGTTGAAATATCAATTATTAAATTTTTCAATCGAACGAAATACTCACCTCATACCTCATACCTCATGCAGGTGCACTTCCCTGGTTCCTAGCCAGGATACCAGCCGGAGGGAGAGCCTATTAGGCCAAACCTCTCTGGCGTCCGAGAACAGGTCGAATGGGGAAGATTGGAGGATGGCAAACTGGATAGTAATACAATCGAAAATTAGATTGGTCTTTCGGGGTATCGACCAATTCAAAGCCACTGAAGAAGACGATATATTCCCGGCTTTAATTCAAGAAGGTTTGGATGCGCTCATGGAACCAATGTATCACATCTTTAGGGCATGCACAGTTATGGGATATACCCATATGGCATTGAAGAAGGTGAAAGCGATCTTTATACCAAATTGGTGAGACACTCCTACTATGAAGCCAAGTCACTCATACAAATTCACCTAACTTATTTCATGTTGAAGACAATAGAAAAGTTATTTGATTTTCATATGAAGGAGGAAATCCAACCGGATACTTCCTTTGTAGTAAATGTTTTCCTCACAGCAAGGCAAATCTGCTATTGACGCACTTACTGTATTTACCTCTCGCACTTAAAAAGCAGGACGAACAGGAGATATAGGTGTAGCAGTATTCCTGGACATAGACGGTGTTTTCAGTAATACCCCTACAGAATCTGTATTCAATTCTGTTAAGAAACATGTTGTAGATACTTCTGTTAATAGGTGGTTGTGCTCTATGCTATGCAGCAGGACTGTTTAGTCTTCGCTCCACGGTTGCAATGTTAGAGCGAAGGTAGAAAAGGGATGTCCGCAGGGAAAATATTTATCCTCCACCATGTGGGCGCTCTTCATTGATGATTTGATTCGTAGGTTAAATGGATCGGGCTTTTATAAGCAAGGTAATGTTGATGACGTTGTTATACTGGTGCCAGGAAAACATAAGGGAACGTTTGTCGAACTCATGCAAAGTGCTCTTAGCATTGCTTAAGAGTGGGGCAACGACTGTAGCCTATCTGTTAATCAAGATAAAACTGAATTATTGTTTTTTACGAGACGCATGAAACCACCTGACCTTGTGTAACCTAAATTCTATGGTAAATATGTTCGCTTCTCCACATCAGATAATTATATAGTAGTTATTTTTGACCCAAAACTGACCTGGAAACTACATGTTGATGCGGTAGTAAAAAAGGGCAATGCAGCCTTTTGGGCTTACAGAAGCGCACTTGGAAAAACCTGGGGACTTAAACCCAAGGTTGATATTGGTTTTATACGGTGATCATTAGACCAATTATAACTTATGCCTCATTGATCTGGGTGCCAAGAACCTGGTTAGTTAGTTTCAAGAAACAGCTGGAGAGCCTTTAAAGGGTGTTTTATCTGGAAATTACTGGATCATTGAGAACAACCCAAATGGCGGCATTGGAATCCATATTAGGTATGCCGCCATTGCATATTCTAATTAGGTAGAGGGCTGCGGCGGAGGCATATAGACTTTTCCAAAGGGAAGGCCATAGAGATGCCGCTTTAGATGATCTGCGTGATTTAAGAAAGAGTGTATTTCCAGGGGACGAAATCCTTTGGATGCACTCTGATAATCTGCTGAAAGAATACTTGTTCATGAAGCCCTTTAAGGTGATCTTTCCAAAAAGGGAGGACTGGTATGATGAACAGAGGAGAAGGAAATTATTCACAACAGGATGATTCGTCTGGAAGACAGGCAGTTCTGAAGACTCCCTTGGCTATGAAGCTATTAAGACATGCCTGGAACAGATCAATAAACGTGGGTTTGTTAATCACCAAATTGACATCTGCCCGATCGTCAAGCTGCTTTGAGAGCTCTCCAATCGGAAGAATTTACATCCAGACTTGTCTGGAGTTGCCTGCAAAAGCTTCTCGTAGTGTCCAGAAAAAACTTGGCCAACTCGGAACTCTACTGCGGTAACTAGCACGCTTTGTGAAAGGAGCTATTTGTAACTAAATCTCGGAAGAGAATGCGAGATATTGGAACGGATCCAAAAAATTGAGAGGTGACAGCTCATCACATACTTTGTGAATGTGAAGCACTGTCGTGCCTCAGAAACGCATACCTGGGGGATTTTGTTCTTGAACAAGAAGCCTTTACTGATATCTCCTGCAAATCATATGCCTTTACGATAAGAACTGAATAATTGTGTCTTGGAACAAGGAATTTCCTTAAAGAATTATAATTTGAGCTGGAGCAGGGAAATTGTGAGAAATGGGAATTAAAGACAAAATAGTTTAATTATGATTCAGAAGAATAGACTTTAAACGAAATCCCTGTTAAAATTCAGAATCAAAATTCTACGTCGAAAATTATCTGTTCCACACTATATAGATTTTCCGCCTAAACGAATAATGTTTATAAAACGTAAGAGATGATATATTTTCTAATACCAGTTTTAACGCTTTCGGCAAGTATTTTTTCTTAAAACTCACTTTTATAAAATGTAAATATCTGATAGAGACAAGTTTAACTCTAAGATCTAGGCGATAAGCATAACACGGTATATAAATATGCTTGATTATATTGTATTACGTAATATAAAGGAGCTCTAGAATATTCATCAGCTACATTGCTAATAAAGTCTTTCAATAATTCATTAATCGGTTTGTCCTGTAATCAGAAAATATGAGGATTCTCTCTACTCTTGTCTTGCTCTTCGCGGCTATCTTCAATTATTTTGGTAAGTATAAAAATAAAATACATATACATCTATAATTTTATGCACATTTCTGTGCTTTCCACAAACTACAATTCTTCCGACTATCCGATTATCTAAACTATTTCTAGGATGATAAAGTAAGGAATGATCTAAAACACTTTGTAAATATTTCAAGAGATTTCTAAACATTTATAATGATTTAAAAGATTTATCCTTTGAAAGACGGAAATCTGGAAAAAATTATAATTGTGAGTTGGTGCCTCAGATAATTTTCTGTGATAAGAATTAGGATTCTGGTTGGAAGGAGATACATTTGTAATTTTCTGTTATAAGGCTATTAATAATTTCTTCCTCAAGTTCTAGGTCCTAAAGTCTAAATTATAATTCTTCACAAAAATTTTATGTTCCAAAGTAAAAAAATTATAACTTTTAACGAAAAAGTCCTGTTCTAAAGTTAAAATTATAATTATTTGAGAAAACTCCCTATTAAAAGTCACAATTGCACTTACTTCCAAAAATCCCCGTTTGCTAGAAAATCGAGCTTATCTTTGAGCATTTTATTATCAACACAAAATGCCCACGTGAAACAATAGGAATGAAAGTGTTCTACGGAAATTCCATGTGAAAATTCCATACGGAAATTCTACAAACGTTTCTACAAACAAATTTTGGACTACGTTTGACTTCCGGTGATAAGCTGCGCTCTCGAAAGTCACAATCTTCCACCAGGTACGCGAACAACATCTGCATCTAGAAAATTATGCTACCCACGTCAAAACCTTGCACCAACTATGGGTTCTTTGAGACACGATATTGAACCAATGCCTCAGGTGTAAAAAGCACAACTTCTCCGGGGAAGTCTGGTTTTTATAGTACTTTAGGGTTCCTGGAGTAAGTTCCTCGAAGACACGAGATTAAATCAATGCCACAGGTATGGAAAACACATCTTCTCCGGGGAAGTCTGGTTTTTACAGTACTTGAGGGTCCCTTGAGTAAGTTCCTCGAAGTTCCAGAAAACACATTTCTCCGGGGAAGTCTGGATTTTACAGCACTTAAGGGTCCCTGGAGTAAGTTCCTCGAAGACACGAGATTAAACCAATGCCCCAGGTGCAAAAAATAAATATTCTTCGGGGAAGTCTGGTTTTTACAGTACTTTAGGGTCCCTGGAGTAAGTTCTTCGAAGACGCAAGATTGAATCGATGCCCCAGGTATCAAAAACACATCTTCTCCGGGGAAGCCTTTCTTTTACAGCACTTAAGTGTCCAAGAAGTAAGTTCCTCGAGGACACGATATTGCACTATTGCCCCAGGTGTAAAAAATACATCTTCTCCGGGCAAGCCGGGTTTTTATAGTACTTTAGGATCCCTGGAGTAAGTTCCTCGAGGACACGAGATTAAACTAATGCCTTAGGTGAAAAGCACATCTTCTCCGGGGAAGTCTGGTTTTTACAGTGTTTAGGGTCCCTGGAGTAAGTTTCTCGAGGACACTAGATTAAACCAATGCCTCAGGTGTAAAAAGCACATGTTCTCCAGGGTATTCGGGTTTTTACAGTACTTTAGGGACCCAGAAGAGAGATTCTGCGATTCACAGTATTTTACGGTGCTTAGAGTAGGTTTCTCGATGTCGCGAGATCCAGCTAATGCTTCAAGTGTGAAAAACAGATCTTCTTCAGGAAAATCAGGTTCAATCTCGTCTTCTCGTGGAACTTACTCCAGGGATCCTAAAGTACTGTCGAAACCTGAAACCTACGAAAAAGAGATGTTTTTCACGCCTGGGGCAACGGTTTCATCTCGTGTCATTGAGCGACCCACTATAGGCACCCTAAATTGCTGTAAAAACCAGACTTCCCTGAAGAATATTTGTTTTTCACACCTGGCGCATTGGTGCAATCTCGTGTCCTCGAGAAACCCACAATTCGTGCAAGGTTTTAAATGATGCAAGGTTGTAATGTCCGCATTGTGATTTTCGAGAGCGCAGCTCATCACCCGAAGCCAAACCTAGTTCAAAATTGGTTTGTAGAAATGTTTGTAGAATTTTCGTGAAAGTATAAAAGTAAAATTATTCTGAAACTTCTCCTTACACTGAAATTTTTCCTTCACTTCCACTTCCCTCGGCGATTAAAATTTAAAAAAACGTTAGGCTAAGCGGACACCCTTGCGTAATAACCCTATCTAGCCAAAGACCCTCCGAAATCCTCTTCCCTTTTCTCACATAATCTCTTGTCTCTTCATATACCTCCCTTGCCCTCTCTTTCAGGCCTCTCTTCACTTTTCACTCCTCCATCGCCACCTAAAACCTTTCTCGTACAGCATTATAATTTAACCATTGGGACAGGGCATTTCCTCATAGATTCATAATTTCAGTTTGAACAGGCGACTTTTCACAGAGAATGGGAATGTAAAAAAAAAAACAATTTCAATTCTGATTTAGAATAAGGGAATTTAGAGAGAAGCACTGTTCGAATTTAGAATTAAAATTCCGCGTCAAAAAATTATGATTCATGATATTAATTCTGATATCAATTTTAACAAATTCAGTGAATACATTTTTGTACTTGAAACTGACACTGATGAAATGTAAATATCAGATAAGGACAAGCTTGACGCTAGAATCTAAGAGGAAACGACAATTCGTATATAAATATGATTCATTATATCGAATAATTATCAGTAAAATTGTTAATGAAATTTTCCAATCATACATTAATTAGTTTTTTCTCTAATTATAAAAGATAGAGATTGTTTCTACTCACGTCTTATCCATTGCGGTTGTCGTCAATTCCATTGGTGAATATATTAATAATAAAATAGATATCTATAATTTCAAGTACTGTTTCGAGCTTTCCGCAAACTACAATTTGTCTGACTATCCGCTTATCTAAAATATTTTGTTATGACACATGCATGATTTCAGCCCATTTCGACGCCTATGAAGCAAGACCCTATCCCAATGGTAGATAGGATAGGACCCAAACTATAAGCGTTTCAGCCTGGGACTACAAACCCTAAAGCTAAAAAAGTTATGTCAATTGAACGTTTTTAAAAATGTTCTCTTTTTGTTATATTATGGGAAACTTCAAGTGCCTGTGGCGATGGGCGAATATTAACCGATTTAGCTCAAATTTTAAGGATGTTCTATATTTGCGGTAATTCGCACGCGAAAACGATAACCAAATAAGGGAAATAAGAATCAGCCTAACAAATATATGATTTTCTACATTGAGAAAAATTTAATCCTCTGTTCCTTGTTGCAGATTTAAGTTCACAGACTTCAAACCCTGTTCGTGGCGTCCCTGGTTCCGGAACTTCTTATTCTCCCGAAAGACATCATTCTCATGAGAGGTCTCCTACAACTGCTGAGCCTACTCGTCGTGCCAGATCCAGGTCTCCATCTGGCAGTGACCATCCTGTACGCTTATATAAACTGACGCTTGACGAACTTAGATCTGTTCGGCTAATTCCCAACACGAATCCGAATCAATGTTTCGAAATTCGAAGATACACTTTTCCTGGTGATAAAGGAATTTATTTGAGAGGACAACATCTGGTCCTTGAACCTATGCCAACCGAAGAACAAAGTGTTTTATCAACGTCCAATGGTGATATCTTCGCAATATTGGTGAAAAATAATACACTTTTTCGTGGAATATATATACAAAGAGATTTTCTCCGGGTGAAAATAAACATGTACAGCGGCGAGGTTGAAGATATGAACTCAGAAGAAGTCCAGGAATCTCCATTAGGCACCCGTGCATCAATCTCTAAGAATTTTCAAATAGTATTTGTAAACGACTCTTCTCCAAAACTGATCAGATTTCCAATTCTGAACAGGGACTGCTAAAAAAATGTACAACGTAGTTCCCTTAACGAAGGAATGGCATATATCGGCTGATACAGAAGTATGCAACTGACATATTTTGGAACTCTTGAAAAAAGTCATTAACCTGTGCAGAAAATATTTTTATTTTAAATCACATCAAGGAACACACGTAGTATGAAAAATATATTTTTGCTCTTAATTTGTATTGTTTATCAAATAAATTATGACTATCTTCACAAGTGATCAGATTTCCAATCCTGAACAGAGAATGCTAAAAGAATGATGCACGTTCGTTCCCTTCAGGAGGAATCACATATGTCGACAGGTACAGAAATATAGAAATATCCAGAAATATAGTTACAAAAATTTCCTTTTAGAATTATTGTTGTCAACTCTTAAAAACTGTGGCGAAATGCGCGAAATATAAAAGAAAAATGGTATAAAAAGGCTTTTTAAGTGAAAAGGAAAATTAGTAGAAAAAATGTACAGAAACAGATTCCGAATGGTGGAAGCAAGGAAAGTATTGCGTGAAATAGTTTTTCTGAAGGAGATCGACGTGCTGAATTACAATTTAACTTACACTCTAACTTACAATTAAAATTTTCATTCTGCAGAAATCGAGGCACGCTTCTTCAAAAGGATAACTTGGCTCTGAAACTAAAAGAAACTCAAAACATGTACGTTTTAATGTGTTTATGTACAATTTCAACTCTTGTTGCAATTCGTTTTGTTCGTCTGAGCATTCATTACTTTGTGGAGGATTCTACTATTTTTTTTAAAGTTCGTTTTCTTTTTTGCTTGACAATTCATTTTTTTTCAACCTAAAATTTAACTATTATATTTTTGGTTAAAAGTTGATCTTCCGCAGTTGAAAATTCAGTTATTTGAAAGAAAATTCCTTTACTTGGTTGAAAATTCACCTCCTGGGTGAAAAATTTAACTATTTTATTACTAGTAACATGTGTATAATTAATATCATTTTAAATTGAGAAACTGAGATAATTCTGTAAATAAATAAGAATAAACTTAAAATTTCATGAAATTTGACGTCACGACCGTTTTATCTTCCTTATCAACAGTAATACGTTTAAAGTGAACTGAATACATACATAGGAGATAAAACAAATATTGTGTATCACAAGGAGATGAGCAGAGTTGAATTTTGTTTTAAATCTCATTAAACTTTCATGGAGGGAGAGATTTAATCAAATACCCAGTGAGTACTGAGCTGGAGATTCTAAATCGAGGTGTTACTCCCACATTCCAGATAAAAAACAGGAGTAAGGTTCACGATTTGACTCTATGCTCGGATGAACTGAATAGCAAGGTAGTGGGCTGGCGATTCTCCGACGAGGAGTCTCTCGCGGACTACAAATATATCTTGTTCCGGTTTACCCTAGATAACTCGGTGGTTTTAAAGATCAGAAACCCCAGTAATATACTTCGGGACTCATAAAAGAGGAACTTGAAGGCAGGCTTGTAAGATTCCCCACAACCTACGTTACCATAGATGAGTTAGCGCACATTGAGGATTTCCTTCGAAGGACTCTGACTACATCATATGAGAACAATTCCCCTACAAGCACAATGAAGTCAAGGAAAGGAGAAAAATGGTGGAACACCCACCTGGAGAAACTCCGTGAAAACATTACAGCATTGTGCAAGATCCTGGCAAAAACTTCGGATGCTCGCTTTGGGCTGATAAGGCTTGATGATGGTGAATTTTCCGAAAAAGAAAAAGCAACGCCGAATCATCTGATATCATTTCTCTTACTGTGTTGTCAGAGAATCCGAAATGACCAAGAGACGAAAGGCTGGGGCAGTCCCTCCTACGAGGAAACTATTTAGAGCAGGCATTGCCCTAAAATATCTGCCATCGGCCATCCCAAACCTGGAAAGGAGGGTCACACTACAAAGTTCCGAAAGTTGGCATAATCCTAGATAGAAAAATGAACTAAACGAAGCCCCTGCAGATCCTATGCAGAAAGTTTGTCATTAATTCTTGGATGTGGAGGAGAGTCTTAAGGTAACCACGGGCGGAACCTAAAACGATGCAGAACAGGCTGCGACAATTACAAACACTAGCGTTTAGGGATTTGGTGGAAGAGCTAAGGACTACGCCCTCAGCGGCGACAGAATTCATGCTCTCTGAAGAACCCTTACATGATGTGATAACTGCAAGGGCGGCTCACACGATAGGCCGCCTGGCAAGAGTAAATAGATGGAATTGGGGGCCTAAACACATTAGGCTCCCAAATGACATCAGCACACTGCCGATTCCAGAAATGAGGCAAGATCAAATAAAAAAAAACGCTTCAAACTCACGAAAAATGTCCGCGTCTGCATCCCAAACAGGGAGATGTTGAAAGTAAATTTTAACCCGCTTCTTCAAGGGGAAATCTGGTACACAGATGGCCCCAGATGATAGGAAGGGTCAGAAATAGGAAGCGACAGCCAAGCGACATTAACTGCAGTTGGGAAACCAGACATAATATCAGAGCTAGTTTGGGAATCCCAAATTACATTAAACCAACTTGCAGAAAATAACAAAATGGCTCTTATATAGGACCCTGATCACGCAGGGATCAAGAGCATATGACAGGAGCTGGTACTGGGACTAGCGTTTTGCTGCATCGGGATGGCCATCAAAAGCTGAATTCGAAAAACGCACCGGGTGTAATGGCAGCAAATCCAGGATTGTCGAGAGGTGAAATCTATCCTAGACCATACGCACAAAAAGGGTTGAGCCAGGAAAATCAGATGCTTACAAGGCACAATCACCTGCACTATTGTATGCACAAAATGGAGTATAGCTACACGACTGATGGTATGAAATGCAGGAAGGATGATGAAACATTTCTTTTTGCCTGATGCCAGTACCCAGCATTAGCTAGGCACAGGCAGCAAAATATTGGGGCCCGTTTTATGTAACCTGTTAAAATTAAAACGCAATCAGTGAATGTTATACTAGGCTTCACCAAGAGGTCTGCGGTCAACTGCTGAGGGCTCACATTTGAACTAACTAAACTAACTACACATAGTTTGATGGACCTAGCAACATTTTTGGTCCTGCATGATGCGTTCATCATACCAACATACAATTGTCTACCTTGAGAAAAATTTAATCCCCTGCTTCTTGTTGCAGATTTGCGTTCACGGTTCTAGTGTTTACATAATGGCGAACCTATTCCTGGTTTTCCTCGTTACGGAGCTTCTTATTCGTTTGACATATTCCAATCTTCTGAAAGGCCTCTTCCTCCTGCCAGACTTCATTCTCCGGATTCAAGAGTAAGGTTTTCTCCTCCTGCTGAGCCTACTATTCGTGCCAGGTCCAGGTCTTCTCCTCTTGTTGAGCCTACTTTTCATTCCAGGTCCAAGTCTCCTTTAGTCGGGCATTCTTCTTTGAGCGTATTTGGATGTGCACTTGAAAAACTGAGATTTATTCGGCTTATACCCAACAATAATCCGAAACGGAAATTCAAAATTCGAAAGTATACTTTTCCCATCGATAAACCAATTCAATTTAGAGGAGACAGTAATGTCCTTCTGGCCATGCCAACCGAAGAACAACCTGTATTATAAACATAAACTTACGTTCTCCGTCAAAACACATTTTCTGTTATGATTCAGAAATTATGATTTATAATTTGTTCAGTATTTGGAATTGTTAATTTAACTTATACGAGGCGCATTATTTCTCCACAAAAATGTTATCCCTGTGACACATATTTACCGATATTGACTACCTGCTTGCGAATCAGTGAGAAATCGGTCACTAATTTAAATCCGTAAGAATATTCACTGATTCTCGACCCATTCTCACTGATTTAAATTTTGAATAAAAACACAAAAAAAGATATGTACTTACGTTAACTTTTGTTGTCAGTTTATGTAAATAAAAACAAGAGGTACGTACCTGAAACATATAAAGAATAATAATCATATTAGTCTTTGAAATTTAAATCGTTAAAATAATAATAGAATAATTCCATCAGTTAGGTTTAAAATTTGCATTTAAATTATATTAAGCATTTCTTTCTTCCTACAGTTCCGATACAAACCCTAAAGACAAAAAAAAAACAGAAAAGAATACAAAATTCGAAGATTCTTTCATTCATTTTGTATGTATTTAATATTTGTTTTTGGAATTGTTCAAATTGGACAGCATTTGTTTTAGAACAGCTACATTTTTTAGGATTCCAATTTCAAAGTCAAGAATATATCAGGAAAATATGTTTAAACCCGGAAAAATGATGCATATTGGAAAAAGTAATATATAATTTGTTTTCACCATGTAAAATTTTTTCGCTCGGAAATTTAAGAATATTTAGATAGAACGACTTAGAATTAAGAGATTGAAAAACTAACATTTTAAAATTATATCTTTAAAACCTAAATAATTGGAAAGAGGTCTTGAAAATGAATCTGTTTTGAAATTAGTTTTTCTAATGAACAAAATTCCCGGCCATTTTCTGGGTTTCCCGATTTCCTGGTAAGTTAGACACCCTCATAATAGAAATGCATAGAATATCATAATGTGGAAGCTCGTAGAGAAGAGATGATGTTTGACAAAGTAAGAAAGGAATACGCAGTATAAATTAAGGAAAAAGAAGAAGAAGAAAGAAAGAAGGGAAAAAGGTGATGTGGGACTGGGACACCCTGATAATAGAAATATATGGAAACGCCTGATGTGAAAACTCGTAGAGGATAGATAGTAGAAGAAAAAAGACAGAAAGAAAGTAAAAAGGTGGTGTGGGACTTGGAGAAAAAGGAACCGGAGAAAGGAGAATAAGAAATATTAGGAAACAAAAATTGACGAGAAAGGAATTATTTCATTTCTCGATATGCTAGTCGAATGTATCAGGCTTGGCAAGAAGGGATAGGAAATTTATAAGAAATTTGAAATAATCAAAGGTGATTGTAATGATGGCGGCCAGAGGAAAAGGGATGGGAAAGAGTAAGAGGAAGGAGATTACAGATGACAGTTTCAAAATGCATAGAGGTTAAAAAAAAGATAGAACAAAGGAAAAAACGGTGATGAAAATAAAGAAGGAATGTATAACAGTGAAGGATAGGAAATAAGTAAAATGAGTAAAAGAAGGGTAAATAGTCTCTTTCGTACTTGATGAGAGAAGAGAGGTCAGAGATACTGGGGGTGTACGTGAACGGAAATGTTTAGTAGTCATCAGAGGAGATAAAAGATCTGCCGAATTGCTTGGACATGACGGATTTGTTTACCTTAAACAGAAATCAAGAAACGGGAGGTATATTATATAGAATTAGATCACTTTGCCATAACAATGAAATAAGAGGGGGAACCGAGTTATAGCAATATGGATAAAGGGTAGGTAAAGGTGAAGAAACAGGAAGATGGGATTGGTCAATAGGGAAAAGAAAACAGTTTAAGGGAAGGTTCAAGAATGTTATAATGAGAGAGAAAAATATAAACGTAGAGTTGGAAATGATTAAAAAGAAAGTAAAAAGAGTATTAGAGGGAAAATAAAACATTTGAAGTAAAGGTCGACGAAGCTAGGAGAGAGGAAGATCAAAAAGGTAGTCAATAGCGACAGAGCAAAGAAAGAAATAGTCAATGTCCTAAAATAAGGAAAAATGAGAAGGCACCTTGTATAAATAATATTCCAAATGAAATGAATACCATGATAAAAAAAAAATAGGAAGACCAAACTCTTTATAAAAGGCAGGGCCAGGGAGAAGATGGATCAGAATAGCAAGATCTAGATTCGGAAACGAGATTAGGGAATGATGTATTGGGAAAAGAAGGGGAATAGAAAGTGAGGAATTTGCGAATAGGCGGAGGAATCATAAGGCCAAGGCTTCATGATATATCAATATTCGATTGTCTACTTTAAGAAAAATCGAATTCTTTTTCTTTTTGCAGAGTTTAGTTTACAGACTTCAATCCCTGTTCCTGGCGTTCCTCAAAGTAGAACTTTTTGTTCTCCTGAAAGAATATTTCCCGAACGTATTCGGAGCGGGTAATACATTTCTTCCCTCAACAAATTAATTCAATTGAGGGCAGGTCCCCAAAGAGATTAGTAAACGTCGATTTTTTTCTATTAAATTAAGTAAATTAAGGTACCACTTCATATTTAAAACATATTTAATGCTGATTTGGGACGTTTTTGAGACGATAATGGTCCGAATGCAATTTACTCTTTAGTGAATTTTCAAGCTGCTGTTTTTAAATTTAAATTCAAATATTCAACAATAACAATCTAAATCAAATCTAATTCTAAATCAAAATGGGTTAAATTCAACTTAGAACAGTACATATAATAATCAAAACTGTTTGTCAAAATTAGAAACGTTGAAAATAGAAATGTTTAATAAAATGACTCGATGGTGCGACATTGTTGACTCCATTGACAATATAAGAAGGCCATATTGTGAAATTGTAAACATGATGTAGGCTGTCACTGATTTAAAAACATTGACTTCTGATTGTTTGAACAAAGTTAAGAAAAATGAGAATTTCTTACAATATTAGAATGACACGAAAGCAATAAGATCCAAATCAATTAAATAGATTCAGGGTCTTCAGGGGCTACTTTTTAACAGGCTTGTGTTTTCGATTTAGAAATTTTATTTGCAAAAAGTGGGCGACTAATGAATAGTAAAAAATTGCTATTTTATCAAAAAACTTTAGGTGCCTTCATAAGTCTTGGATTTTGAATATTACCGACATTTTTCTCACGTTCTAACGTTGATGTCCTCCAGTATACTTCTGCTCGTACCTAAGAAATTTTGGAATAATTTTGGAATGCCACTTGTACATTTCCGGGCGCCTTAGTTATATTTGACTTCTTTACCTGGCGTGAAATTCATCATTTTTCTGAATCTTGGAAGGCTTCATCATTATGTTCAAACTTTGCGTTCTGAACCTTCTTTCCTTCTGCTTTCTGAACCTTCTTTCGGACCGAATTAGCTTGGATCTTTCCATTTAATTTAGAAGATTACGAATATTGAATTAGAGAATATCAACTTTAAAGAATATAGCCCTGATTTTGAATTGAGAGCCTGTGGAATGTAACGAAATTTGACCAATCAGAAGAAAAACAAAACTCAGCCGGTAACTAAGAGAACAACGTTGCCAAGGACCCAAACAAATCCTGTCACCGTTCACCTTTTCGTCAGCAGCTTCCGAAGAAGACGGTTCTGACGACAATAAGAAAACGATTTAATTAAATTTCCTCCCTAAATATTTGAAGCTTATTTATGATTGAGGAATATAAGGATTAAAGGAACTTTTCGTATCGTTGATATGACTCACTTTGCTTAATCGATTTGCTGAGATTTCAATTTAAAAATCTGATAGAGCAGTTTTTTTAAATTATAATATGAAATATTGTAAATGAATATAATTGTGACTTGGAACAGGGAATTTCCGTAAAAAATTATTGATTGGGTACATGCAATGAGAATTCAAAAAAATTATTTTAATTTTGATTCAGAAATCTTTTAAATCTTTTACAATGTCTAGTACTTCCTTAAAGTATTTACAAATCCTTTAAAATTATTAAAATCTGTTAAACTTTACTAAATTGACCGGGGAAGAAACAATCTCCCGGGGGGAAAAAGGGAAACAGCTGGGAAATAAAAATCATCCTTCGGGTGGACATCCTGTATTTTGTAAAACTTATATTAGTTTTTCAAAGTATTCGTTATAGTATACATTATATAAATGTTTCATAAAAAAGATGTAGTTAGTTTAAAAATAGAAGATGATAAAAATTTTTATATCGGTTCTAGCAAATCGAGTAAATAATCTTTCTATATTTGAAATTAACGCTAATGAAATGTAAATATCCGAGGAGAAGCTTCACGCCTATATTCTGCAAAATAACGAATATGGGCTGTACGCATGATATAATTCAATAAAGCACTATAATATTTATTACTCATACTGTTAATACAATTCTTCATTAGTACATTAATTAGTTTTTCCTCTAATCAGACAAGATGAAGATTGTTTCTACTTTTGTATTATTCTTGGAAGTGATCTTTATTTCGATTGGTGAATATAATAATAAAATGAATCTTTTTTTGTAGAATGTGTGTCATATAAAATAGATTTCGTATTATATGTGAACATGAACATATGGTAAACTCCCAGTGGGTCATTTTCGAATTACGTAATACGATTTGGGGATGGAGGGATTTGGTAAAATCTTACTGTTGTAATTAGATGGGAGAGGATTAGAAAATCTTACTTAAGAAGCTTACAGAATAAACTTAATTTGCTACTGAATATTTAATATCGAATTCCACTGAAGTAATGTTTCTTCATTCAAGTTAGGTAATTGCAAAGACTTTGGAATCAGCGACAAGAACCGCGAATGCAGAATTGAACAATCGTTTTTTGAGACAAAAGATCTACCTTTTTCCCACAATGGCAATGCTTTTTCTCGGAGGTGGTGGCTTTTCCCAGGAGTTTTCTCCTATCGTTCTATAGAGCTATTAATTGGCTCAAATTATTCCAACAATTATTTGAAACATCCGATTAGCATTAGATAATAATGTTTTGTATGCTAGAAATAATTTTTACTAAAGAAACTGAAAAATTTTGTCCAAAATTGACGAAAACACCTTTTTGCTAATGAAAAATACTTTAACATCTGGATTACACATACAGAATTAGTAGTTATCTACTTTGAGAAAACTTTAATATCCTATTCCTTGTTGCAGATGTGAGTTCACACTTCGAATGTTTGCCAAATGGTGAACCTATAACTGGTGTTCCTCGTTCCGGAACTTCTGATTTTTCTGCCATATTCCAATCTCCTGAAAAGCCTAATCCTCCTGCCACACCTTATTCTTCGGGTTCACAAGTAATTTCTCCTCCTTCTGCTGAGCCTGATCTTCCTGCCAGGACCAGGTCTCCCGCTGCCAGGTCTTCTTCTTCACTCGTACCTGGACCTCTTGTTGAAAAACAGAGAATTATTCGGCTTATTCCCAACAATAACCCGAACCGACAATTCGAAATTAGAAGATACACTTTTCCTCGCGATAAACAAATTCAATTGAGAGGAGATCGTAATCTCCCTTTGCCCATGCCAACCGAAGAACAGAGTGTATTATCGGCTTCCAATAGTGACATATTTGCAATAGTGGATAATAATAATAAATTTCTTCGTGGAATATATACAATAAGAAGTGAGTCTGGATATGAGTTCGAAAAGCGGGTAAAATTAAACATGGACAGTGGTGCGATTGAAGACATGACATTAGAAGAAATCCAGGAATCGCCCTTGGGCAAGAAGCGCAGAATCTCAAGGAATTTTAAAACAGTTGTTGCATATACGAAAACGGACCAAAATGTTGCAAGTAACATGTAAAACTTTATAGTGTTTCAGCACTTCCTAAATACATGAATTGATTTTAAAATAAATAAAAGAAGTTTTCATTTTTTTTGTAATCCAATAAATCTAGGGGATGAGAGTATTAAACGTTAATAAAACAATTAAAAGTTCGTTAATGATATATTGATGAATGATTATTCGCTTGTATTCCCTTAAGATGTCTCGCTAATTCATCGTCCAAGATAATCTTGAACAAGGGAAAATGCCAAATTATCACCAAGACTCCAGTGATCACCAACTGACAGATTTTCATTAAAAACATAAAAAAGAATGCCTTAAAATGTATATATTTTGAACGTTCAGTACGAGTGTACTAGGTTTCCAACGTAAATTGCAATGTCGTTTCCAAGGTGGTTTCTGACGCAGTTTACGTCATCGTGAATTAAAACAAAAATTTGATGTAAATAGTACTGTTTTTATTTAAAAAAAAAACCTTTACTTTCCAATAAATTTCCTAGAAATCTGTAAGCATAATTATGAAATTTATAAACATAATCATTATCAAAATAGTTGTGTGCATGATTGGTTCATTACTTTATTGCAGTATATATAAGTTTAAAGATGAGATTTTCTCAAAGTTCTGTTTATCAAAAGTGCAAATCTTTTGAAACAAAATTGTACGCGTTCGGAGGGAGCTGGGAATAAATATAACTTTGAGTTTAGAAACAGAAAATGCAAAAGAACAGAATTGCAAACTAAATGCTCGATCTGTTTAATCTTATGTTTGATGCCGGATGCGTGCTGTTCTGTCTCTAAGTTTTTTTTGCACCTAAAGCAGAGATCTTCAGCTCATCTATATAAAATGCATGAGTCACCTTATGCTAGCAATGATTAGTGTCACAACAGAGGACGTGCTGATGAGATCTTGCGTATTTGCAGACGCACTTGTCAATTAGTAGGTAAGCTCGGCAGCCTGCTACACCTTTTTTCGATCCATGTTGTTCGTACATCGCTCTCAACACAGGCTGAATTCTTCGAAAAATCCTGTTGTTTAGAACAGCTGAAAAGATCTCATACAGCGTGTTCAACCAAGTTATTGGCCTGTATTTCTCTTTTGGACAAGTCGCCATTTTCCGATAGGAGTAGGTGAGTAGAAGTAAACTTCTGCAACCAGAATTTCTATATACCATTTGATCTTGCAGCGGAAAAGTTTTTCGTTCCTCTTAGGTGCTTTTTTCATCTCTTCGGCAGTGATTGATGGACATTTCTTCTCAGAAGATATGAGGTTGTCGCCAAACTTCTTGAAGCGAATGATATTAACAGTATGTTCATCCAAATTCAATGTTTTCGGGTTCCTGTATATCTCTTTCGAAAAAGTCTCTACCCCATCGAGCTTGATTGGATTTTTTAAAGAACCAGGAAGATCTCTGATGAGACGCGATAAGTCAGCGAGCAACAGTGGATTCTCCTAGACACATGCCTCGTATTTTGCATTATTTTCCTTGCGTTAAATAACACCCGTATTTGGTTAAGAATATGCTGCTTGATTGTCAGCAGCTTTGACTTGTTCAGCGTGTGATGGTAGATCCTCAGTTCGTGGGAAAATTTTTGAACCCTTTCCAGATATTATGCAGTCAATCACATACTGAAACAGAACGCATTCTGTCTTACCCATCCAATCTTCTTGTTTAATTGATGAGAGCGTATTTTGGTTTCTTGATCCATCGTCGGTTTTAGCCTTCGATTTGAGCCCGCCAAAAATCTCGCAGCACCATAAACTGAACAGTTGATGGTCCAGAGGTCTGACTCTTCCGAGATATCATCATGAAAGGAGGTATCAATGTCAGCCTGGTGCTGGGGCTTAGGAGGAACCTGGATATTGATGCTTCTTGTTGTCCTAAAATCAGAGAAGGATAAGATTTGTGAGTAAGGTTTTCTCTGTATTTTTGTTGCACTGTTCTGTTGACAGACTTTAAACCCTGGTCCTCATATCGCCCGTTCCGAAACCTAATATTTTCCTGATACATCATCTTTTATCCTTGAAGCTGACTGTCATGAAATGCCTATTCCGCGTGTTGCACGTTCCGCAACTTTTGATTCTCCTGTCATACGTCATTCCTCCGTCAGGTCTTCTCCTCCTGCTGAGTCTTCTCTTCGTGCCAGATCCGGGTCCCCACCCCGGGTAGGGTCTAGGTCTCCTCCTGCCAGGCTTTGTTCTTTACGCTTACCTGGGTTTCAAATTGAACAAGTGAGATTTATTAGGCTTATTCCCTACACGAATCCAAACAGGCGATTCGAAACTCGAAGATACATATTTCCTCGAGATAAGGCGATTCTATTAAGACGAAATGGTAATGTCCTTGGGCCTACGCTAACCGAAGAAGAAATTAGGGAAACTCTCTTAGGAAACCGTCGCTTAATCTCAGCGAATTTCGAAATAGTAGTTCTAGACGAAGTTCATCCAGAAGATGATTTTAATTTGTGAAAAAACATAAAGCTATAATTATAATATTGTTTGGGAGCCAAAAAAGGTTCAAATATGTACAAGAAGCTGGTAATTATGTAATGGGGTAGCATTCTTAAAGTTATTATCAGTTGATTTCAAAATAAAAATATAGTGGTTTATTTTTTTGAGAAACTCACAACTCTGTGGGGTAAGAACATAAATTGAAAATACAAAAAATGTAGACCTTCCTAGGGAGCAATTGATCAATCATAATTGTTACAACATTACATTTTTTATTTGAATTAAATCATTTTATTATCAGATATAAGTAGTGGTGGTTAAGTTACTTTTCAAAAGGAACTACTTATCGTTGCTGTTACATCAAAAATAAGGCAACTAGTTATCGTTATCGTTAACGTTTCATAATGCAACTTTTTCTTTGTAACATTTCTATTTTAGGAATACTAGCATCATCATTGTTTTTGGATATAAGGGAAATATAATTTTTAATGTAAAATAAAAATTTGGAGTAACTACATATTTGTTAACAATTTTCGAATACCACAATTCGAAGTTGAATTAGAGTGTGGGAAATTTATATCCAATGAAAATGAGGATTGTTTTAAGCAATTTTTTGATAAAGATGACAGGTATAACGAAAAAGATTCTAGAAAATTTTCAGATTTTTTTTTTTAGTTAACAGGCTTTCGCAAAACTTAATAAAGATTCCAGTCATAAATTCAACGTTCTACATGTTTAAGTAATTTATCATTTTTAAACTCAGAATTTTATTCAATTTCACACATTTCGTTACTAGCAATATGCGTGTTTTATTAATATTATTTTATCTGGAGACACTCAGATTAGAATCTCATTATTCTGACGTTAGCACAGTTTGATTTTATAGGTATGTGAATTTTGTAATTCTCCTGTACATTTTTTAAATTTGCCTTAGTAACAGTAACACGTTTATCGTGAAATAAACCCACCCTTAGAATTTAAAACAAATCTACCATACCAGACCATTTTTTATCAAAATCATTTAATAACTACTTGAATCTGACTCTGATAAAAAATATACATATTCGAGAGATAAGCTGATCGCGTATAATCTGTGTGATAACGACTATAGGATATATGTATTATATATTCCAACGAAGCGCTAAAAGTATTCATTAGTGACGTTCTTCATCAAATTTTAAATTAAAAAAATCAATCAGTTTTCCCTTTAATAAGACACGATGAGGATTGTTTCTACTATCGTCTTATCCTTAGCGGTTATCCTCAATTTTATTGGTAAATAAAATAATATTCTTTCAAACTTTATTTGAGTTTGTTCTAAATGAATACGAATTGCTTTCAATATTTTTCCTCTAGTTTCTCGAAGATGGACGCAGCTTAAGTTACTGCTTGAAAAAATATAATCCTCTGTGTTTTGTTGCAGATTTGAGTATACATTTCGAGTGTTTGCCTAATGGCGCCCCTATTCCTGGCGTTCCTCGTCCCGGACCTTCTTATTCTCCTGATAGACATCAATCGCCCGAAAAAAACTCCCATTCTGCTAGGCAAGATTCTTTGGGTATTCCTGTCAAGACTCCTCATCCAAACGAACCTCCCCTTCGTGACAGATCTAGGTCTTCTCCTGCCAGACATCATTTCTCGGTGACCTCTCCTACTACTGCTGAACCTCCTCTTCGTATCAGGTCTAGGTCTCCTCCTGCCAGACATCATTTTTCGGTCAGCTCGCCGCTTACAGCCGAGCCTCCTCTTCGTATCAGGTCCAGGTCTCCTCCTGCCAGGAATTCTTCTTCATGGGCACTTGGACGTGATCTAGAAAAACTTAAATTTATTCGGCTTATTCCCAATGTGAATCCAAGCCGGCGATTTGAAATTCTAAGATACACTTTTCCTTGCGATAAAGCAATTCATTTGAAACAAGATGGTAATGTGCTTGGCCCTATGCCAACCGAAGAACGAAGTGTATTATCAGCGTCCAATGGTGACGTCTTTGCAATAGTGGAGGGCAATAAAAAACTTCGTGGAATATATGCAAGAAAATATCTCAATCAGTGTCCTTATCCGACCGAGAAAAGAGTGAAAATAAATATGAATAGCGGCAAAGTTGAAGATATGGCCCCTGAAGAAATCAAGGAATCTCCCTTAGGCCCGCGTCGCCCAATCTCGAAGAATTTTAAGATAGTATTTGCAGAGGACTTTCGACCAAAAGATGATTCTAATTTGTAAAGAATTTGTGTGATCAGTTTGTGATAAATTATGAAGAAAAAACTAGTACTTACGTTCCGATAACCTAGTATTAATGATTATATCGCAAATTTACTAACTAGTGACCGCGAAATTATTAGGTCTTTAATTCCCTCCTTCTGACACACGCGGTGATATGGCACATACTTTACACAACTCTGTCCCTACTTTACATTCAACTAATTTATTTTTCATCCTTTTCTTCTGTTTAACTATCCTTCCATACTTGAACCCACTTCTTTGATCAAAAACAAAAACTGAATTTCTCTTACCATTCTCCTTACCCAAGACATACCTTAAACTAATTTACAAACTGGTTCTTTATTCTTTCCTTTTCTACCTTCAGCGCCTACTTTTTCTCCTCGTCAGTCTTCCTCCTTCTCATCCAGTCTAATTACCTTCATTCTTCCTTTTCTCTCGTTCCACTTTTTAATGGTCTCCCAAATTGTTGTCCTATTTCTTCCCTTCTAAGATACATCTTGGATAGAGAAATACGACAGACACTTTCGTCTCATCTGTTTATCGCCAGCAATTATACTCGAACTACAGATGTATCCATCAACTTTTATTCGTTTCTTTTGCGTACTCCCGGTACGTGCTCGTTCCCTTATTCTCTTTGATGATTTTCGGTAGTGGCTGTGTGTGTCGTTCCATCCATGTATTTCCTATATTCTTATTCCGGCCGTATACTTCTTTTCCTCTCTAGCGTCACCTTTCGTCCTCTTCTTCTCTTCTCTTTCTGAGCCTTATCTGCGCAGCCTTGTCCACTGATCTAGTCAACTGTCGAATATCTACCACTTTGCGATTGCGTTCCTCAATTTCATACCCTCCTTCCGATGCTACACCCTAACCTCAAAAACTACACGTACTGCTTTTCAAAGCTGCCTTTCTCTTCCAAAACAACTTCCACTACTTCCAGGGAAATACAAAACTTCTTGGATTCTATAACATAAGAGATCACTCTCGATATCGGAATGCGAATAGGGTAAAAACAAACATAAACAGCAGCTCGGTTAAAGATATAACCCCAGAAGAAATCAAGGAAACTCCGTTAGGCCAGTGTTGCCCAATCTGTTTAATGTTTTTTTTTCATATGATATAATTTAATATAATATTGTTTCTGACCTGAAGTAGGATCAAAATCTTAATAGTTACTTGTAATTATAATCAAATGTTAACGCATCATCGTTCTCAAGGCTTCAATCTTTCCTCAACCCCATTCTCCCTTTTTTGGAATCAGAGCAAAAATAATGCTTTACGTTTTCTTACTAAGATATTTAAGGGGAGGAATGACGGCTTCTAATGATTTATCTATAAGGGGTAAAGCATTTTTTTCTCATGTGTTATATTGAAAATTCAACTATTTGGCTAAAAATGCCTGTATTGTGTTGAAAATTTATCTTTGTTGGTAGATAACACATGACCACAAAATCTAAACCCTTGCAACACGAATCAGTCTAGGTATGTCTTATATTTTCGGGGTCGCTGAATTCGAATCCGTTGTCCGTTTGGTCCCATCAGGTCAGGGGCAAGGTCAGTTCAAGGTCAAACCTACAAAATCTATCGCCAAGCAATCGAGTCAGGGTACCTACAGGTTTTTGGGGTCGCTGAATTCAAATCCGTTGTCTGTTTGGTCCCATCAGGTCAGGTTCAAGGTCAAACTTACGAAATTCATCGCCAACCAATCGAGTCAGGGTACCAATAGGTTTTCGGGGTCGCTGAATTCAAATCCATTCTCCGTTTGATCCCATCAGGTCAGGTACAAGGTCAATTCAAGGTCAAACCTCCAAAATTCTTCGCTAACTAAATAAGTCGGGGTACCAGTAGGTTTTCGGTGTCGCTGAATTCGAATACGTTATCCGTTTGGTCCCATCACCAACTACTTGTTTAAAACCTGGTTTATTTTGTTGAGGATTCAACAATTTTGTGTAAAGTTTATTCTTTTTAGGGGAAAATTTGAATGTTAGGTTGAAAATTCATCTTTTTGGTGAAAGAATCGTTTATTTTGATGAGAAATCGTCTTTTTAGGTTAAGTTCAACAATTAAAGAAATGTTTTTTGGCTTCTTCTTGTAAGCGTGTGTGTATGTGTGTGTTTTTGTCAACCTAGAATATTATCAATTATTCTTTTGCAGCTGCAGTGTTTAAATTGATGTATAATTTGTAAAATGAAATATTTTTATTTAAAATTACACGCTTTATTAATACATGTATTATTCATGTTATTTCACCTTAAAAAACTCAGATAATTTTATGGTCTACTACGATTTATACTAAAGTTCACAATTCTGATGTCAGCACAGTTTTATTGTATGGATACGGAAATTCTGTCAGCCTCCTGTATAGTTTTGAAATTCACCTTAGCAACAGTAACACGTATATCGTTATCTTAGCCTAACTTAAAAATTTAAAAAAAAAATATTGTCTTTTAGATAATAAATAACACTCAAAAAATCTGCTGAGTACAAACACATGAATTCATAAAATCAAACTTGCCCAAATTGAAAGTGATTGGAGAAGACAATCAAGGCATACATAAAAGTAATATAAAAAAA
>CAKNWT010333778.1:0-12550 GCA_932066315.1 Andricus coriarius
TGTATTTGACCTTGAAATGACCTTGAACCTGACGTTATGGAGGTAATTAGACCTCGGATTCATATTCAGCGACCTTAAAAACATATGTAAAAGGTTTTTGAAGTTCATTGCACGGCTTTTCCTGTATTTGACCTTGAAATGACATTGAACCTGACGTGATGGAGGTAAATAGACCTCGGATTCATATTCAGCGCGTCAAAATACATAAGGATAAAGTGGTCTTGTCAAATAGTCATCACCTTTTTTTTTTTTTGTAAACCAGTGTTATTATTAGCCCTTTAGTATGAGTATATTTATCGCCGGATGACTCCACGTTACTGGGTAAGGACCAGAAAACATTTTCATTTTACTACGGTGGGCTTAGAATTACTGTATGAATTAAATCATATTTAGTGATAACCCGCGGCTGCATCGTGCATTATTAGAAGAACTCGCATTTGACTGGCGGTTTGGATACACAGTCATCTTCAGCGTCGAACCTCCTGGCTTAACGACCGCGAATCTTTCCGATTCGATATTCGCCGTAGCGGATCTCATTTTTCTCAGAAAACATTAAAAATTTCAGTGGATGAAAATTCAAAATGAAAATAAGACATTTAAGCAAAATTAAGTATTGAGTAATCAATTGAGAGAACTTTTTGGCTAATCATTCGTAACGATGAGCAGAATTTTTTTGTTTTTCCTTTATCTTGGCTTTTCCCTCACCAGGGTGAATTTATTTGTACCCGGATTTAGTGTTAAAAAAAGCTAGCCTCAAAAAAGCTAATCATCCTAAGTATTTGACTTCGTAACCGAGAATATGGCAGTTTTATTATGTTGCGTCACTCAAAATTTGTAAATAAGCAACTTTATGTTGAATAAAATGTTGTGCCATTTCGGCAAAACACTTTACACTCTGCTTTGATTGCTTTGGCAATCAAACGTTTCTCATGGAATTTGATTCTGTGATATGGCATCAGTGGTTTTTCATATATTTTGAGAGATGAATAGATCCTTAAAAAATAAACATTGCTAAAAAAATCACTATTTTGAGGTTTTGAATTTGTTTACGACTGATTGTGGGTTGAAGTTGGCGTTTGTTATTCGATAGCGCTAAAATTAAACTTTAAAGTACATGGTTAATTTACTTTTCTTCAGAATGAATTTCAATTATTCCAAAATTATTGGGCAAAGTGTTTAATTCACGAGGTCTGTAAATTAATTTACTTAATAAAACCTTAAATTCGTGAATGCTGGTTATTTATACATTTTTGAAGCTCAAAAATGCTTAACATTTTAAATAATTTATTTACTATTCAATAAGTTAGTCTACAATAAATGTATTTTTTTTTTGTAAGAAAATGAAATTATTCAAACATTTTGAAATAAAAATTTTTCTGTTTATTAAATTGAATCGCCATATTAGGAGAATGAAAGTAGTGACTAGCGCAAAATTGACTGGGTGATTCGAGTAAGAACTAATTGAAATACCGTCTAAATCCCAGACACCGGTCCGGACCAAACCTTACCCTCAACAAAGAGTTGACTCTGGGAGTCTCCCCTGAATTAAAGTGCCTTGACCACGCCCAGTGTCAAATACCTTGTAAGTGAAAAAAAGTCTTGAACCGCTTCAAAATATTTGGAAACAGGGAACAGATTCAAAAACACAATTGTAAACGATGAATTTCAACGTAATCATTTTTTATCGTATTTCCTAATCGTTTCAATCATGCCCATCATGCACTCAAAATAGAAAATGAGATCGATTAAAAATACGGTTAAGAAAAAAATTATGAAAAATAACAAAATTCGTCTTTTCTCGTAAAAAATTAATCTTCTTGATTGAAAATTCATCAATTATGTTTAAAATCTTATTTTTTTGAAAATTTAGTTGTTTCGTTATTTTATTCAAAATCTAGCAATTGTATTTAAAAGTCATCCTTTTTCGTTGAAAGTTCAACTCATTTGTTATAAGTTTGTCTTTTTGAGTTAAAAATTCAAGTGTTTTGTAGAAAAAACTAGTTTTTTAACTGATTTAATAAGTCTACTTTTTCAACACATTTTTTATTTTTGAAAATATTTTTTTCCACAGAAAGATACTTGTTTATACCTTTTTTGATTCCATAGAGAACTTCCAAGCCTGTTACTTATAAAAAGTATTTTTGTAAAGGTGCCCACGTTAGCTTATACCAAGACGAAAAAGAAAACTTTAAAGGCCTCTTTGTACAAAGTGAAGATATGAAATCAATAGTGCGAGCATATCCAGATTTGTTGTCAATGAAGGCAAAGATACTGTTTGATGGATGTTCCATACTTTCAAGGAAGAAAATCCTATTACTAAAACTGAAATAAAATGCGTGATCACTGATAAGGATATGACAGAGGGGAATTTGATTCGTGAAGTTTACCCAAACATAAATGTAATAATTTGCATATTTCGCGTGCTGCGAACATATAGACGTGACATTACGACTGAGAACATTGGCATTACAAATAATGAGAGAAAGCTCAGTTTAAAGTATCTGCAAAAATTGGTTTATGCACGAACCGATGATGTCTTTATAAAACTAGAAAACGAATTCCGAGAATCTGCTCCACAAACTGTAGTGGAATACTACGACAAGAATTGAAAGCATTGCGGGAATGAGTGGAACGTAAACGAAAACTTTGTGAAATCAAACTCTTTGAACAACACAAGCAACAAGTTGGATAGTGTAAATGGTATTATACAATCAGTATGTGATAAGCGCAGGGATCTAGAAACATTTATTGAGAACATGTTCAAGACAATTTATATTCTAGATAATGAAAAAGATTCCAGGATATCTTGACCACACAAAGTGCCAAATACGTCTTAAATGAAATAAAAGCATCAGCCAAACCAATAATAACTGAGACACTTGATAGTTACTGCTTGTCTAGAGATTCTTATGCACCAGTGCTCGTTACAACAAAAACCTGCACCTGCCAATTTTATCTCTCCATACAGTTACCTTGTAAAGCCATTTTCGCATTGAGAAAGCGATTAAAGTTACCACTCTACAGTGAGACTCTGACATTGGAGAGATGGAAAAAAGTGACTGCATTACGAATTACAAGGATTGTAAACCTAATAGAGAAAAAGGAACAAATCCCGTGATGATATTATCAACCAGGAGGACTACATCCACAAAATTATTGTTTAACAGAAACGAAAAGAACTTCTCCCGATAACTAATTCGATATCTCAATTAGGAGCTCTACGTTCGAACGACCTATTCCAGTTAAGAAAAAAAATCTTGAGACGCTTCAAAATCTTTGGAAACAGGGAAATGAAGTTAGAATCGTTGCATTTTATCAAATCGTACGTGATAAAAAAAAACACTGAGTTATATAAATATTTATATTTATTCTAGGCAAATGAAGAAACTCAATCGAAGGATCAACCATTATCGAGTATTCAGCACGAGCAAAGCGTGCATTTAACGACACTCAAACGTACTAGTGAACAACCCCGAATCATTGCTGAAGTAACACGAAAAAATCCAGAGGATACGGTACGTCATAAAATCAACTACATAAACAATTCTATTAAAATCTATATATTCTCATAATGTAAAATAATATTTTTTTACAGATTATGTACACTGATACTAATAGTGAGCATCTCATCCTCAGTGGCGACGTTATGATGGACAACAACAATAATATCGATTTCGTTGATTTAGGTGTTCAAAGTGTTAATACTTTTCCAGACGTTGATAATACTGTGAAATGGAATGATTTTTTAAAAGACACTAGTAACTTTACGGATCCAACTGCTAAAAAAATAGAGCTGGCATGTGATCAAAAAAGACCATTGCAAATAAATTTTCTAATTTTTCAGTTTTAATCTAAACATTGTACCAGGTACTAATTTATAAATGTAACTTAAATTCTGATCTCAGGCTGACGATAATCATAATGATAGCAGCGAGTCTTCCGTATTATCACTTGATATCAGCAAAGCAGGAACATCTGATGAAAGCGATAAAGAAAACACAGGAAGCGCAATACACTACTCAAAGATAATCATCGGTAACATGCCGGATTTAGCAACAGTGAAAATGCTAGAAAAGACAAACCACAAGGGCGTCCAAAAGGTGATAATCTCAACGTAATTGGACTGCCAAATAAAGGACTTCGTGGTACGATTAGTTTTCAGGTCAAAAGCTTAATTGAAAAGAAAAACTTCATTTTATCTCTTTTCTGGAAAGATAAAGATGTCATCAAAGATATAAACAAAACGGATTTTTTGTTGAACATCGAATCCGTCGAAACAGATATACAAAAGCTACCTCATTCATTACTGATTAAAAGAACACTGCGCAGGTATCGCATACTAACCGCGTTAATTTCACTCCTATCTGTTTCTTGGTAGGTCCAGGTCTCGCTACTGTAGAGTGCAGTAGGTGCAAGTATATAATTACACAGTGCGGCAAATAAGTATCAGTACTCTTCGTACGAATCGTAATCAAAACAAGATATCTGGATTTTTTTGAATTTTTTATTCAAAATACTCGCCCTTCGCTTCAATACACTTGTTACAGCGATTCAGCAGTGATTCGAATGCATGCGCAAGCTCATTTTGTGGAATAGTCTCCAACGCCCTTGTCGAAGCCGTTTTGATGGTATCTACGTCTTCAAAAAAACATCCTTTCAATTTTAATTTCATCTTTGGAAAAAAGGAAAAGTCCGACGGTGCCAAATCTGGTGGATAAGGTGAGTGGTTGAAAACACAGACTTGATTTCGGGCCAAAAACTGACGCACAATGAATGTGTTGTGATTCGGTGCGTTATCGTGCAACAGCGAGCACTTCTCTCCATCGCGATATTCGGGTCGAATACGACGGTTTCTTTACTGATATTCAAAGCTTCTTTCATCATTTTTAGAGAAGCATTGCGGTCATTTGCTACGAGCTCCCGAAGTTTTTCAATCATTTGGGGTGTGCGAACTGAAATTGGTCTTCCTTCACATTTGTCATCCTTTAGCGACACTCGACCATCCAAAAAACATTTGTGCCACAGGAAAACATTTGTTCTACTTAATCAATCACCGACGTACACTTGCTGCATCAACCGAAACGTTTCTGCTGCAGATACACCAAGTTTTGCATTGAATTTAATAACCGCTCTTTGCTCCATGTCAAAATTTCTACATCGAATCAAAAGTTGTTTCACGAGAACTGTCATAACACTGTTCTTTGTAATCCGATTGCTCCAAATACTGATGGCTATGGTCAAGTAGATTTAAGCTACAAAATGCAACCACCCATTTTCAGATGGCGTTGCTGGTTGCTGAGAAATAACTTGAGTACTGATACTTATTTGCCGCACTGTGTATATATCACATTTTCAGCTTTAGTTATTATATTTTCACTCCTGAAAATGATTTCTCGTTCATACGTCTGGCAAAATCTGCATGAATCTTTCCGTCATTAGTAAATAAACTATCAAGATTTTCGTAATTCTCAACTTCTTCTATCCTCTCGTCGTCTGAGGGAATGTTGCATACTGTTTTCGCACCCCTTCCTTCAAACACCATAGTTTTTATTTTATTCACGCTGACTTTAAGACCCATGTTCTTCATGCTAGTATTCAGTCTGCTGAACATTCTCTGCAAGCCTACGATTAACTCTGCCATAAGCAGCCAAGATGACAGGACGTATCCTTGTCTAACACCTTGCCTAATATCGAACCAGTCACTGAGTTGTACATTTGCTCTCACACTCGTCCTGCTCTCTGCCTATATTGTTTTTATTGGTTTTAGGAGGCGTCCATTGACTCTGTGCTCGTTCAGTACTTCACAAGGCTTACTCCTATTCACCTTATCAAACCCCTTTTCCAGATCAACAAATGCTCAGAAAACTTTCTTACTTAGTTACTCTCAAACTATTCTTTGTGATTTGTCTCAAGCTAAATATCTGATCGGCACATGATCTTCATGGCATAAATCCACATTGGATTCTCTAAATCTTCTCCTCTGTTATTTTTGTTACCCTGTAATAAAAATTTTCAAGTCTATTCTGCTAACGATACTTAGCAAGTTCATAACTCTGTTATTATTGCAGTTGCTTTTATTTTTATTTTCCTTGTGTATTGGGACGATTGTTGTCTTCTTTTTCTATCATCTGGAACTTCCCTCATCTCGATACATAAATTACTCCTCTAGCACAGTCCATGAGTTAAATATTCGCTAACGTATTTGAGCATTTCAGCTTCAATATCATAAACACCAACATCCTTATGTAGCCATCCATAATTTCTCTCTATAGACACACAATTAAATGGAAGTGTGCAGGGGTTAACATGAGAAATAAGAGCGTTACGTTATTTATGAACTATACGCTCTAACGTCTTTTAATATTCCAATTTAAATTTTAGAAAATTCTCTGAGATTCCTTCGAATCTATTGAAAATGCGCAAAATCCTAATTGTTAATTGTTCCGCATATTCCTAGCAATGAACACTGCATGTTCAAAAGTCGACTGAAAATCGGCTTCGTTTTCTCTAAGTAGCTTTTAAAAATGATAGATTCTATTATTATATATTACATTATATTAGCTCTCTAAAGCTTTATAATGGCCGGTGTACCAGGCACTACTTTTTTTCATTTAAAAATAAGTTTTTCCTGGTAACTGATTCTTATCATATGTAAATATCTCAGAATTACCAAGTTGACGCATATATTGTAAGAGATAAAAAATGAAGTAAAGATTATATAAGCTGATAAAACAGTATAATATTTACTTGTTAAGTTTTCCATGATATTCTTCAATAAGAAATTAATTAGTTCCTTCTATAATTAGAAAAGATGAGGATTGTCTACACTCTGGTCTTATCCGTGGTGGTTATCTTCGATTCTACTGGTGAATATAATTTAAAATTCAGAATGAGAGCAAATAAAATAAAAAAATTTACTTGAAATTATAGATATACTAGCAAAAATGTAGGCGGCGTTGTCCGAATAGCGGCGTGTTTTCGCAAAATAAATATACACTACCTATTTATTATTAATTATATATATATATATATATATCAATAGCTTCAATTTGAGCCACCTCCTACAAAATCAGACAAAAAGGAAAGCTTTCAGCGTATGTTTCTGCATAAGCAATTTTTTTTTAATTTTTACAATTTTTTAATTCTATATGCCAAAATCTTTAATCAGGACATCCCTGAAGAAAATCAGGCTGAAAGAAATGCTGTGAAAATATGGGTCTACATAAGCAGATTTACCTTATTTTCTTATTTTTCAATTTTTAACCACCAAATTTAAGAAATGTAAACTATTATATAACACATTTAATTTTTTACTATCTTAATTCTACGTGCCCGGATTTGTAAAGAAATCTTTGCGCGAAAAAATGGTACTAACGTTGTAAATCGTTGACAAATATGTTGAAAACTACAATGAAAATTACAAACACATTCATGACTCATGATATACCAACATAGGACTGTGTTTTTTAGGAAAAATTGAATCCTGTGTTTCCTTTTGCAGAATTAAGTTTACAATTCGAGTGTTTGCCTAATGGCGATCCTATTCCTGGAGTTCCTCGTAGCAGACCTTCTTATTTTCCTGAACTGAATCCTCCAGAAAGTACTCTTCCTCTTGAAAGTCCTCATTCTCCAGAAACGACTTTTCCTCTTGGACGACCTTATTCTCCAAAACCGACTCTTCCTCTTGCCAGAACTCATGCTTCTGCCATGTCTACATCGCCTGCCGAGCCTCCTCTTCGTGACAGGTCCAAGGATCCTCCTGCCAGTCGTTTTTCTCCTTACATACTTGGATTTAGACTTACAGACCTCATATTTGTCAGACTTATTCCCAAAAATAATCCGAATCGGATATTCGAACTTCGAAAGTATACTTTTCCTTCCGATACGCCAATTCGAGTGAGACATAAAAGTAATTTCCTCAACCCCATGCCAACTGCCGAACAAATTGTATTATCAACACCAAACGGTGACGTCTATGCAATATTGCAAAATTTATCTAACAAACACGAGATTTTTCGTGGAATATTTTTACATGTTACTCCAAAGGGAATACGGGCGAAAATTAACATGGAAAGTGGCGCTTGTAAAGAATTGACCGCACAAGAAATAGCGGAATGTCCACTAGGTCCTTACAATCCAATCGCAAAGCATTTTAAAGTTTTTCGTGTGTGAAATACAGTTTCTCAAACCGTAAATTTGATTCAAAAAATCTTTTCGTGGCGGCCGATGTGCCAGAAAATGACATTGAATTTCTTTTTGACGCGATTCGTGCTCCATTAAAATATCCAAAATGCTAAATATTTTATATTATGTTGAACTGTCTTGTATTAAATAAATGTGTTATTATTTCTGTACATCGGACCAATATTGCTTATTTATATATTGCAAAATAAATTACAAATTACATTTTTTATTATTATTTTATTTACCTACCCTGTCCCAGCCATCGAAACCCTTAATGTTTAGAGGGTCCAGGGACCTGAATGGTCCAGAAAGGGTCAGGTCCGGACCCGAACCCTTAAGAATTTAAAGAGTCCGGGCCGGACCCGAACCCTTAACAAATTGAAATTTCCAGTCCGGACCCGAACCCTTAGTGAACCTTTTAACCCTGGGTCCAACCTAGAACGTTCCTAGAATTATATTTTTGTGAAATATACAAATTAGTTCTTGATCAAATGAGAGAGAAGAAAAAAGAACAATACGAATTTGGGGCGAGAATGCCAAAAATACAAAATTTGACTGAAATTTTGAAAATTTAAATAATTTGTTAGATTTACATGAAAGTTAGTAGGAGATCATTTTTCAGGGCACAGAACACAAATTTTGGGTCGAAACAAAAATTTCCATAATTCTTTTAAATCTTATGCTGCCTACTAACCACTAAAGACCAGTACTACTAAAGACGTTTGACTACCGTCTTCAAATATATTAGTATAATTATTAGCCCTGAAGTATGAGCATATTTATCGCCGGAGGACTCCACGTTACTGGGTAAGGACCTGAGAACGTTTTCTGCAGAGCAGAGAATCCCGACTCGAGATTCGCCGCATCGGATCTCATTTTTATCAGAAAACATTTGACTGTCGGTGGACGAAAATTTGAAATGAAAATTAAACATTTAAGCGAAATGAAGTATCGAATAATAAATTGAAGAACATTTTTGGCTTATCATTCATAACGCTTAGCAGTATTTTTTGTTTTTGCTTCATCTTGGCTTTTCCCTCAGCAAGGTGAAATAATTTGTACCAGGATTAAGTGTTGAAAAAAGCTAGCCTCGAGGCTAATCATTCTGACTATTTGACTTTGTAATAAAATGTTGTGCTATTCCGGAAAAACAATTTAACATATGCCTTAATTGCTTTGAAAATCAAACGTTTCTCATCGACGTAAAATTTAATTTCAATATCCACAACGTTTCCAGATATCCAAGTGAGTTTTCAGGTCAATCATTTGACTTAATTTTCTGTGCAAATAAATTTTACTTCCACCAAATACTTATTTATTTCGTCGTCTTTCTTCTTATTATATTTATTTTCCGGCTAGGATCTTTTACCAGGCCACGAGGCGCGTCCTCACATATGAGGGTTTTCTACTGATTGTAACAACAAAGCTATATAGGAAGTCGCGGAGAATGGTCCAGGAATCTGAGCAAGGATCTGTTGAGATTGTCCAAATATTTTCTTACTTTATCGTCAGAACAAAATGATTTAATTTAAAAAACATAAAACAAAGCACCATAAAGAACAGATGACAAAAAGCCTAATGCCTCTTCTTCCAATGTTTATGGTAGGCTGCTCAAGCTGGATGTGAGTTCGTCCTGATGTAGGGTATTTTCTCGTTGAACAGAGTATAGAGGCCTTATCAACAGAGAAACAAATACTGGGAAATGAGATATGTACAGAATATCCTTAACATGATATATTAAGGAGACACAAGAGGCCATGAGGGACTCATGGAGTGGTTATTATCAACGAATCTAGAATATACTTGTCACTGTTAGACTCCAGGCTATTGTCAAGAAATCGAAAATATACCTGACACTGCTAGATTCCAGAGATTTTTGAGGAATAACTCATCATGTCAACTAAGAAAATTAATTTTACCGCTATTTTGCTTGAACAGAAATAAGGTTGGTCAAATCCGTAACTCTTTCCAACGTATCGTGGTGAACGGGAAGGCACCTATGTGAGTGGTAACAAATATAATGTTGGTCAAACCTCTACCCTTTTCCAACATCACATCGGGGGCGGGAAGGCACCCCTGTGACTTGTCACATAAATAATAATACATATTATTACAATAAAGAATTTATTTAACAGTTTATCTAATGAATATTCTACTGAGAATAATATCATCGTTCTCTGCAATGGGAGAACATTTAATTACTGTAAGATTATTACAGTAGCACATGTGCATCTGCTGGATATTATTGGATATAATTTTCTCTTCTTACTTAACAATCTGAAATATATTTCTTTGTTTAGTATAATTATTTTGTGAGACCTTGACATGCCTTAGGGGGCGCCAAACTAGTGGGCACGCATCAAGGGGTTTTCTGGCTGCTAATACATACCAGTCCCCCACTGGTGTTCAATAAGTTTTAGTTTGCTTACGATAATTTTCAGGTGAGCCAAATCGTTCTTTTTCTGGTCAACTAAATTTCAAAAACTAGAATCATAACTATTTTTTTTTGTATTCAATTTTTAATTTTTAATGTTTAATTTTTAATGTATTGTGTTAAAACTGTCCGAGTTTTAGTTGAAGATTCAAAAGAATGAACCATTTACAAAAGAAAAACGTTTGACTAAAAGATTTCGAGAATCAATAATAATTTAAAATAAAATGTTAGAAATTAAACGATTTGAAATTAAAAAGATAATAATTGAGTTATTCAAAACCAAAGTAGGTGAAAATAAATATATCTAATAATGATAACTCACTAACTGAATAATATGTTTAATTTTGATTGGTTACAGTTTTATGGTTCCAATTTTTTGTCTTTTACGCCGAACTTCCATTTGTTCTCTTTTATAAGATTTAATTTCTCTATTAAAATTCAAATCGTTTCATTTTTAATAGTTTAATCAACACTACAAAATTGTTAATTTCCGAGAAATTCAAATTTACTTAAAATAATTAAAATTTTAAAGGATTTGAGAATAAAAAAGTTTAATTATCACAACTGTTGGTAATGAAAATTTCTTTAGATTTGAATGAAGATTAAATTCGTTTAATTTTCAACCTTCCGTTGTAGAAATCTAGTTATTTCAAATGTTTCTCATTTAAAATTACTTTATTCTAAATGTTTTCTCATATTGTTTTGATAAGTGCTCTGAATTCAAATTTTTTTCTATTCTGAACGACGTGATTGACGGTAAATTTTTTTCTTGATTTAAAATTTTTGATGAACATTTTTCATTACAAATAATAAACTTCAACTCCCTTCTAGTGCTATCGTCTAATTTTCGGAATTGTTTAATTCTATTTTATTCTATTCGAAATATTGCCTTTTTCATAATTTGAACAAGTCTGAAGGTTTTTTTTTGCCAAAATTTTTAATCTTTTCAGTCCAACAAATTGTTGGTTTTGATATACATATAGGAAATTAACACAAATCACTTTTGTACATATTTGTGTTCACTAGGGTGGTCCAAAAATGCACTGCAAAATTTGTTTCCACTCTAGAGAGCAAGCCCCCCCCCCCCCTCCACATTTTTCCATCTCCGCAGAAAAAAAATCCCTAATTTTTTTTTCAAAATTCGAATATTAACACGTTCCACCATGCTCTTCAAAATCCCTGTTTAATTAACATGAGGAAATTTTGGATTTTCGAAAAATTGGAATCATGCTTCAGGGTTTGATCTAAACGTGTCAACTTTTTTAGGGATTAAAGATAAGTACCTATGAAATTAAACCATACTGTAACAACTTTCCCAGTCTTATGGAACATAAGCTGGCAGCATCGTCACAAAACGGCAGCAGCAACGTAGGGACAGAAAGGTAGTTCTGTCTTTGTCAGGCGCCAGACACCTTTTCGGCGTCACTCAAAAATTGTTCCACACAGAAAAATAATTTGCACAATAAATTAAACTCTTATAATAAGTCCCTAGCTCAGGGAGAGGGATTTCGCGAGGTCAAGAAAAAACACTCCAAAAATAATTTTGTTAAAAGGAAAGAGAAGATATATTAAATGTATAAAACAAAATTAAATTACAGTGGTAAATATAATCAAGTGGAGATCAAAACCATGATTAGCAAATAAAGGAGACCATTTGTTTAACAAAATGAAATTATTAGAAAATTAAAACTTCATTACTTAGCAAAAAATTTACACAAAGAAAGCTTAACCTACACAAAATTTACAGCTTGGCATAAAGAGGCCACTATATTCACAAATGGCGTCAGCCTGAAAAATGTTGACCCGTTTCACCCATAGCGTCGCGTGCCACACCTTTCACCCGAATCACTCATCTCAAGAACACACAACAAAAGAAAGAAAACAATATGTATACTCAAGAACGCTAACAAAATCTGGAGAAAAAGCAAAAAT
>CAKNWT010333793.1:0-11072 GCA_932066315.1 Andricus coriarius
CTTTTGAATTTTCTGGAATTTTGTAAATCGCAGTTTTCAAATGAGAAATTATTTCCAAAGAATAGAACAAAGAGAGCGATCAAGAAGTTATACAGAAAATAGAAAGATAACAAAGATTTATAGGAAGCTTATATTCAGAAACGAGCAGAGTTTAGGAAAACGTGCAAAAGATCAGGAAAATAAAGATAAGGATGACAATTTAGAAGAAATCAAAAATAAAATAAAAAAAAACAGAGCAATTTATTTGGAAGTATAGAAACAAGCAAAACTAGAAAAAAATCAAGCATAAGTAGTGAAATAAAGATGTAAGATTGGAAAGATCACCTCATGGAGCACTTAGAAAGAATGGGATCTTATAGAACAATTATAGGGGAAAGGAATAAATTACAGGAAATTGAATCGGATCTTAGCGGTAAAGAAATAATTAAAAAACTTAAGAAATTCTTGAGTAAGAAAGCTTCAGGAAAATATGAAGAACCGAATGAAGGATGGTTTTATTTAGAGGGAGATGGTAAAAGAAAACGCTTTAAGCTGGTAATAAAAAGATTATGGAAAGGAGAAGGCTTTCCGGATAGCTGAAGGAAAGAGATTATTATGTCTATTAATTCAAGAAAAGAGATCAAGAGGATGTAAAACAAGATACAAAAAAAAATCAGTTAATTTTTAGTTATTCTTGTGAGAGTTTTCACAAACTCATGATAAAACTTTAAAGTTATAATTAAATAATTGCAATTGAAACAAATTTAATTTACTAATTATTTTGTAATTTTTATTATTATAGAATGATTCCGCATAAGTTGAATTTAATAGAATTTAGTATAGTATAGAAAATTAATATGAAAATAGTTTTTTAAATGATAAAAATTGTAAATGAACTAAGTGTTACTAAAATATTAATATTACTCATCAAATCGGATAATTTAAATTTAATTTATACCATAAACAAATTGGCGGTACGATCAGCGAAAGTGCTATCAAAAATCACTGCTGACTTTGAAAGATGACTACTCGTTCAACTTGTGGCATGGCCTACGAAAATTGTAGCAAACATCTTAAATTCATATAATTACTCCTTGAAGTCTTATCTTTAATTTGAGCCAATAAAACTTGAGAAATCTTCACGGGTTCTCGAGATATGACTAAAAATGTCCAAGCCTCAAATGTCAAGTTTCAGTCGAAGATTACTGCTGTCGACTGCAAGAGCGGTGGTCGCCGAGAATTTCTCAGATTTTGTTTCTTGACTACTACTAATGCTGCGACTTAGGATAATTAAGGGGCAAAAGTGAAATTGACAGGACGTAATCTGTGAAATCTCATCTTCAATTTAAACCAATGAAAATCAAAAAATATTCAGGGGTTCCCAAGATATGACAATAAATGTCTACGCTTGTCTGGATGGAGTCTCAGTGGACGAGCACCGTAGACGGCCAGAATCGCTGCTAAAGATATTCAAATTCGGCACAGACACACTTGGACATTGTTAATCGTCATAGATTAAAAAAAATCTCATCAGCTTAAATTCAAGATAAGACTTCAAAGACTAATTTGTGTGAATTTGCGATTTTTGCTATAACTTTCCTAGGCCATGCCGCAAGTTGCAATCGAGGTACAAAATGCGAGAAATGCTTGATTTTTTCCAAACTTCTCAGGAGTATATTCTCACCAAAAGGTCGGAAATATTTCTATTAGGACTCAACGAACGCGCAATTTAATAAGATTTTCAACGCTTTTCTAAACAAATTTCTCGTTCCATTTTTGAACGAGTAGTCATGTTTCAAAGTCAGCAGTGATTTTTAACAGTACTTTTGCTGATCGTATCGACAATTTCCGACGGTAGTATATATATATGTATATGAGACAGGTGGGTCAGATAAAACAAACAGTTTTCCTCTGACCCCTCTGGACTCTTCCAAGTTCAGCATCGACTGGAAAAAAAAACAAAGAACATCAATAGCTTCAAGAGCTGTGCAATGCCCTCATAGAATCTGAGGAGGAATGTCCGCCTATTACCACCGAGGAGGTGAAAAATGTTTTAAGACGTATGGAGAACTATTCCGCGCCGGGACCAGATGGTATCAAGACCTTCTGGTGGAAGAAGTTTCCTTCAACCCACCAGCATCTGGCTCGCTTTTTTCACCTCATATCTGAAGTCGGCAGAGCCTATTCCGGAGTGGTTAGTGGAAGGGCACACAGTGCTTCTGCCGAAGATGGGAAACTTAGCTGACCCCAAGAATTACAGACCAATAACTTGCCTGAATACGCTGTATAAGATCTTCTCATCTATTCTGGATGATAAGATTATTCGGACAATCGGAACTGTCTGGCGAGAGATATATGAACAACGTCGATGCAAGAAAGACGTAGCAGGATGTCGGGAGAACCTGCTTAAGGTTCATCTACACATCGTGAGGTGCATAGAGAGATTGATGCTGCTTTGAAAAACCAGATTTACTATCCCATCTGGAAAACGTCGTGTAACAACTAACATCGAAAGATGTCTTTCAGGGGACACCATGATCCCTCTCCTCTTTTGCCTCACATTATTGTCAGTATCTCTCGCACTTCGCCATTCCGAAGGGTAACTCTGCGGCAAACCTGGAAATCGAAAGCATAAGGTCACTCATGTATTTTACATGTAAAATCAAGAGCAACTACATCAAGCTCTAGAAATCGTCAAAGAGTACACTCAAGAGATTGGAATTGAGTTAGGGTTAGAGAAATGATTGAAGGTTGATTTGAAGAAAGGAAAACTTAATGGCATCCCCGAAGACCCTGGGCACGTCGACAGAAGCGCTATACGACACCTTGGAGCTGGAGAGAACTATACATACCGGGGCGTGCCTCAGAGCCAAATTCAGGACGTGATATCTATAAAGATACTCCGTTGCAGATACAAACGTCTCATACGACGGATTTAGTCGTCCGTGCTGTCGGCAACGAACAGAATATCTGCGATGAACATGCTTGACGTCCCGGTAGTACTATATTCATTTGGAGCGGTTCCATGGACGAAGGAAGAGATCAGATGCCTTGACATCGGATCGCGAAAGGTGGTCGCGGAATATTGAATCTTGAATGTCTGCACAACAGGATTATTCTTAGTGAAGCTCACATAGTCGCAAACGAACGAGGCCCATCTCTTAAAATGGTCAAGGACGACAAAGAAATGGGCATAGGAGCGTTTCTGTACAAAGCAGCGGAGGAAGCAACTGAAATACTCGGCTTTGACTTCAATATCAGGGGTGAGCAAAACGCATAAAATCTTATCCAACTTGAGTATTCACTCCTAAAGGCCCGGATTAAGAAAGCACAGGAGAAAAACTTCCGCGAAAAGCTCCTCAACAAGAGGATGGGCGGCATCTTTCACAGAAATGTGTTTGCTAATGTTTGCTTTCTTCAGATCCCCCGGATTGAAGTCAGGCACGGAAGTTTTCATTTTGGCATGTCAGGACGGAATCATTTCCCAATGATAGATGTAGAGAGTGTCATGCACACCCTAAACATCAAGGACACATACTATCTAGTTGTCCAACTCATGCGGGAACGACCTACATCCAAAGGCACAATGCGGCCATGTATACTAAAACGTCGTATTCTTGACAATTGTTTCCGTTGCGCACACAAGGCCTACCCTATCTAGGGGCGGGTAGGGTTACCTTCCGAGTGCAAGAGAGGGAAAGGGATAGGGATACCACTTGGGAGACATGCTACTGTCTTTCAGGCGGAGGTCCTGGCCGTCCTTCGTTGTGCTGAAACACTTATAGAAGGAAACGCTGCCGGCATACAGATTACGATCTGTTCGGCCAGCCAAGCAACACTAACTGCAATTGGGATCCAGACACAACATCAGAACTGGTTTGGGAATGCAAAAAGGTATGAAACCAGCTTACAAAAAGAAAAAATGTGGCCCTCATATGGGTCCCTGGTCACACAGGGATAAAGGACAACAAAAAGGCGGACCAGTTGGCAAAACGCGGCGCAGCAAGTGAATAGCTAGGACCAAAACCGGTACTGGGAATAACGTCTTGCTGTATCGGTATGGCCATTAAAAGCTGAATACGAACAAAACACCGGGAATACTGGGAACAAATCCAGGGTTGCCGTCAGGCGAAAGCCATCCTGGGTCATACCTATACGACGAACAAAGCCAGGGAAATCCTGGGTTTATTCAAGAAAGATATAAGGACAGTGGTACGGATTTTAACTGGGCACAACCACTTATGTCAGTGCCTGGCATTAGCTAGGCTCAGGCAACAGACCCTCCGGGCCCATTTTATGGAACCAGAGGAAATTACAACGCGATCAGTAGTCGACATACTAGGCTTCGTCAAAAGGTCTGGGGTCAACCAGGGGGGCTTTAAAGCTTGAGCGCTCCTCGCCCGTTTTTAAAACTAACTAAGAAAATTAATTTTCTAAACAATTTATTATCATTTTGAATAATATTGAAACGGAATAATACTATAGGCTTGTGGTCTTTTCTGAAATTTATATATGTGTAATAAATCTCAAAAACATTTTTAATAAAATATTTTTATTTTCCAATACTTTACAAAATTGTAGGAAAACTTTAGTTCAGCCTAACTCGAATGATTCCTAAAATTGCCTTAAAATCTTTCAGATTCTTTATTGACAATTTTGGAAATTTTTTCAATTGTTTTAGAATCTTCTTCAATATTCTGTTAAAATTGTTTTTTTTTTTAAATAAAAAATCACTTTATATTTTCTCAGGAATCTTTAGAAAATTCAAAATCCTCAAAAATCTCTGGAACTTTTAATTAGGAAATCTTAAATAATCTACATTTTTTTAAATTTTGTGAGATCCTTTTAGATTTAAAATTATTTTTGAAATTTTTGCAAAAATTCCAAATATTCTTTAGAAAATTCGAATTTTTCCTAAAAATTTTGAAAAATCTTTGGTAATATTTTTAAATATTCTCTTAAAATGAATCTTACTAAATAAAAAATCATTAAAAATTTTCCTAGGAATCTTAAAAAAATGTCATTCTCTTGACATTTTTTAAAATTCCTAAAAAGCTTCTGAAACTGTTGTTCAAAATCCTCAAAAGTAAACGTTATTTCCCATTTTAAAACTTGTTTTCAAAAAACGCGTTATCTCTACAGGAGTCGTGACTTTGATCATTTTCATGAACGGGCGCTTCGTTGGTTGTGTGCATGGGTCCGATAAAATTTGATTTAAAAAAGCGAAAGTAAGAAAAAGTGAATGTATGTTACTGAAATTAGTTTTTTTTAATACACATATATGATATCTTATTTGCCCCCAGGAATTCAAAATAAAATAAATGAAAAAAATACAAATTTAAATTTAATAACATTTTTCGGTGCAAATAGCTCCGGACTACTACTTTGGCAATTTGAAACGATATTTACTTCAATCAATAATAATAATAAAAATAATAGCTTAGCTTAAAAGTTGGATTAGTGAAAAAATATAGGTCATGTTACTCGATACGAATGATATTTTACCAAAAAAGACGAAATATCATTTTCAATAATGAATTTCAAAACCATAAAGACAAGCTTTCAACAAATAAAGATTTTTCAGTCATGAATGAAAAAAAAAGTTCACCTAAATTGTTGAACCTTCAAGCCAAAAGATGAATTGCATGTACAAAAATCGAATTTTCAACCAGAAAATATGAATTTTCGGGAGAAAATTAATTTTCTGAAAAATAGATAAATTTTCAGCCAACGAGATAAACCTTCATTGAAAAAAAATTACGAAAATAGTTCAACTTTTACCCACGCCGTTTGATTTGCAATTAAAAAACAACAGTTTAAAAAAAATTGAAGCTTTCAACTAAAGAGATATATTTTCAACTAAAAATATGAATCTTCAACAAAGAACTGATTTCTTAATAGAGTTGTTCAAACAAAGTTTTCAAATAAAATAGTTGAATCCTCAAGCAAGAAGATTAATTTTCAAACAAACAATAGCATTTTTATACAAGAAAGATGAAATTTCTACTAAAACAGATAAATTTGTTAATTAATGAGACAAATTAAAAAAAAAAAAAATGATTTTTCATCCAAAAAAGATTTCAGTTTGACTTTTCAACATCAAAATATATAATCTTCCAGAGGAAGCAATTGCAAGAAAAGAAATATAAATACAATGCAAATAAATTTCCTAATTTTCGCCTGACCAATTTTTCACTTTTCCTGAACATTAATAGTTGGAGACCAGAATCTTGAACTTGTAATATTTTTAACCTAAAATTTCTTATAAACGGAATAAAACAAATTCAAATCAAATTTGAAAAATTTGTAATTTATTCGGCTTGACAGTTATTTAAAGTTATAGAAATTCCCTGACTTTTGCAAGATTTTTAAACTAAATCCCTGACTTTTTTTAATTGTTGTTGGCTAGGTTTGTTTTTCACTCACCAGATTTCTTTAGCGACTAAAGTTAAATTTATATTAAATTTCTGTACAATTATTGCGTGTTGTTTGTTTCATTTACGAATTTCCCAAATTTACGTAAATCAATGAAGAACCTTCCTCCGCCCTCCCCTTTCGTAATAAATCATAAAAAAATCGCTCGACCCTTCCCACTCCCTTCAGACTAATCACTTATATTATTTATATTTATATTTTGAAATATAGAACAAACTAAAGTTTTAAACTATCATTAAACAAATCTATTTGAAAATTTTAATATTTTGTAAGGATTAATTTTATAATAATATTTTTTTTTTTAAATGAGTGAAATCCTGGCAAAAACTTGGCCAAGTAAAATTAAATAAAGTTTTATACAATTAACATTAATTGATAACGAGTAATAAACAAGCATCCTATAAGAAAAAAAAACAATTTTGTTATTAAACATTTTATTGCAATTTGTGTCGTTTTTCCATATAATCAATTTGTTTATTTTTAATCTTATTTTTTACGATTTGAACCAAAAATACGCATCCTGCGCTTCTTTAAAAAAATGATGTATGACAACTTTTTACAGCTCCTTTTGTGTGAGCAACTTTTGTCTATTACTTTTTTTCATAGCTTCTGTCGTTTGTCCAAAAATTTAGTTCTTTTATTTTTAATTTTATTTTCTAAGATTAAAAAAAAACTACGCATTCTATTTTCAAAGTTTTCTATTTCAAAAAATAAATATGGTAAATATGATGTGCTTTGGCTCATGGATGGGGGAAAAAGAGTTGGTATATAAGCCGCTACTGAAACAGAAGAGGTTGTATATTTAAAAAAAAATGAGATTCTTAATCTTCGTCTTTTTCGTTGCAATGTGTGTGGCTTTTCTCGATGTAGCTGAGGCTCCAGCTCCCGCAAATTGCCCGAGAGGGTGTTTTAAACCAAACGGTTGTTGTCAGGGTTGCCGTCCAGTTCATCACAGTAAGTCGAGAAATTATTACTAACTAGACCATAATATGCACGGGCGCCTAATAGATTGTTATTTCCATTATAATAAATATTCTCGCATCATAATTTTTTTTTCTGTGAAACGAGTTGCTCAAAATATGTCATTACTTTATTGCAAATGGAATACATCTATCTTATACGAATTAAAATCTAGACCATTTTACATTTTTCCAAAGATCAAAGAATCTGGAAAAATTCAACACAAATTTTCTAAAAAAAAAAAAAATTGAGAAAGACATTGATTTATTTTTAAAGGGAATTCAAAGATTGAAAAATTTTGAAAATATTATAAAATAATTCAAAGCTTAAGAATATTTGAAAAAATGTTTAACAAAATGCAGATTTTAGAAGATTTATTACAAAAAATGCGCTAGAAAGAACGAAATTCTTTTGTAGAATGAACTTAAATTCCGTCTCAAATACATTCCGAGCAATGTATCAAGTGCGCGAAATTTGAATTAATCTTTGCGTAAATTAAATTTAAGTTAGATTAAAGTGCTTAAGGTGAATTAATGCGCATATATTCCAAGTACATAGTTTTTCCCTTTGCAATGTTTATTTATTCTTATTATTCAAAAACTTGTAGGACACAACATTTACAAAAGAAGATTATTATTGTACATATTTAAATTCAAAAAGATTATAGGGTCCTCCGAAGTAGCAGAAATAGAGTTTTTCATTGTTGGTTGCTTCCTTCATCTTCTCAAACGTATCCTCACGCATATCATCCTCGGAAACTTTAATGATTCTGCTAGGTATGAATACTGCAAACTGGTTTGCCAGCTCAACCACTATCCTGGTACCATACTTGGTTATAACTTCACGAAACTTTGGGAATTACCGGCTTTGGGAACTGACCAGTGGCGCCATCTGTCGATGGCAGCTGGAACTACGTAGTGGTGTCCCAGAATCCGCCTAGCTTAGCTACTCAGATTTGTTCTAAAAATTTCACAGCGAGCCGGATTTGAGCAGAATCTGCGGCAGAATACAGAATACAGTTTATTTCTCTAGAATAGGAAAAATTTTGATCAATTAAATTAAGAATTCCAGCATTTAGGCATTGTTTTAAATAATAGTTGAAAATACTGGTACTAAATAATGAAAAATATTATCACTTTCAGGTCCGGGAAGGAATGAGTGTCCGTGAAGAAGTCAGAAAATGGAGCTAGGTCATGGATTAAAAATATTATTGGCGCGATACAGGCAGATTCTTCTTCATTCTTCTTCTGGGTCTTCGAAATATTAAAGTTCAAGTTATAATGTTCGGAGTATTTAAACCGAATGTAGTTTTTCGATGTTCATTCTGAAAACAATAAATAATTCTTAAAAATTCATAGTATGTGAAATATATTAATTTCTAAATATGTGCATTGCTTTCGAACTGACAAGAAAATGTCAGCCTAATTTTTTATAGTAAATTCAATTGTATTGTGTAATTTTACAGAAACAAATTTTAAGAGACATTTTTTCATAATTTACTTTTTCTTCTAATATTTATAATTGATAATTGTAATCTTAACCCTTATGTTTGTGACTTGTGTGATTATTTCCAATTTTTATAAATTTTCAGTGTTTTAACGGAAGGCACTTGGAAATTGTCCAGGTAAAAGTGTGAGAGGTAGTTTTCTTGGGTGGGGAATATAAATTGTTGTTTTGTGAAGGTGCAGAGTCTAAATATTTCAAACTTCTAAAACTTGTAAGGGTTTTCGTAGATACACTAACGATTTGTTCAGGTAAAAGTCTGAGGGGTCTTTTCGGGGGTGTGTGGTTTCGCGGGTTTCTAAACATTAATATGGGGTTGGGAACATAACTTGTTGTTTTCTAAAGGTGAATTGTTTGATTATTTCCAATCTCGAAAATTTTTCAGAGTTCTGCGCGGAGGCACTTGTAATTTGTTGAGGTAAAAGTGGTTGTGGTGCTACAGGAATATTTGGTCAAGAGGCACAGTGGATCTTTATGCGCCGTACGTTTGTTCTCCTCTTGCGAATGAAACAAAAATTGAAGAAGGGAGGTGGGCTCCCGGGTACCCCGTTACACCGATGAAGGTGTTCTTTTTGTCACACATATAATGGTTAATTCAGAACGAGAGAAAAATATTAATATCACGCTACTGAATGAAATATTTATTACGTGAAACCAGTACGAATCGTAGGAAAAATCGATACCTCCGTGCATATCCATTAATTAAACAAGGAATGAACGGAAGCTCCTGCAATATCTTTTCTTTAGCTGCGAGACACCGAATAATTAAATCTAGGTGCGAGACGCAATCAAACTCTTGGCCAAGGAAATATGCAGGATTTTCTCAAAAATCATGCAGAGCTAAAAGTGAATTGGATATTTTTCTTTTTTCTCTGATAAGGCAACTTTTAACGCTTTTCCCAAAACCCTTTAGTGACAAATGTCAATTACTCAGAACTAAGGAAAAGATTCTCCTTGACCTCGTTTCCAAACGGGAGCTCAAGTATCCACTTCTTAATGTTCTCCAATAATACAGACAAATTTTGTCACGAAAAGAGATTTGTGCTGATGAAAATGATTTAAAATCTCGCGCTTCGGGCTCGATAATGTATTCAACTCGCATCAAAAATGAAAAATAAAAAATGAAAAAAGGAAAAGATTCTCCCTGACCTCGTTTCCACACGGGAGCTCAAGTATCCACTCCTTAATGTTCTGCAATAATACAGACAAATTTGTCACAAAAAGAGATTTGTGCTTATGAAAATGATTTAAAATTACAGTGTGTTTTGCAAAGGAACAAGCTTACTTGAATTTTCAACTTCTTCTCATTCAAGAGCTCATTCAATAAGCTGTTGAAGTTTGCAAAGGACAATTATGTTCAAAATTAAGTGATTGACACAACGTTAGAATTTTCAAGAGCGATTTAAATTAAATTTCTTGATCATGCTTAAGCATTCAAAATGAAAAATAACATTAAAATGTAAACATGTCAATCATGTTTAGCTCATCAAATGAGCTATTATATGTAGGGTCCGATTTATACTTTGAATTCGATTCAAATACTTTGAATCTCATAAAAAGTTACGTGGCTTAAAAGCCTCTATATGTAGGGTCCGATTTACACTTGAAATGCGATTACAAATTAAATATTAAAATAATATTTTTATTCAAGAAGCAAATTTAAAAAAAATTAATAGTTAAGGGAAATCTGAAAATCTTAAATCTTCAACATTTATGTAGCATTAATTGCTACTAAATAGTGACTAATCCTAATTGAATCAGTGACTACCCTTCATTTAAAATAACTTGAATCTCATTGGAAGATATGTGGCTTAAAAGCCTTCATAATATAGGGTCTGATATTCATTCTAAAGGTGAATTAAAGTTATTTTTCAAATCAAATCTAGAAATGAAGAATACGAAGTTAAGATGTAAATATGGCTTATCACCAAAATATATTTAAATGGCAAGTGCGATAGCAAACAGACCAAAATCTTTTAAATTTTTCTGTTCTTGAATTGAGTGAAATTTCACTTTTGGATTCCATGGATATTATTTCTCTAAATATAATTTATCCAATGACCTACGTCTTTTCCTCAATGGCCACTATATCAAATTTGCAAATTAGGCTTCTCTCTCGGAATTACTTTTATGCGATGAGGAAATTGTGGAAAAAGAACGTCTTGATGACCGATCAGCATAATTCAAATCAATAT
>CAKNWT010333795.1:0-14702 GCA_932066315.1 Andricus coriarius
TTTTACAATGTCACAATATCACCTTATTATCTCAATAGAGTTAAGGATGTAACATCGTCGCGTTATTTTATTATACTTTTCGATTTTGCACGTTTCCCAGTTTTATAACATTTTAAAAATCATTATATACAGTCCTAAGTGCATTTATTTATTTGCATCAAGCAATTGGTTTCTGTCCACTAGTAATTTGCAGGTTTTATAGTCAAAAAATTTAGTTTGTTTATACTTAGGATGACAACGTGATGTTTGGATGTACATTTAAAAAAGGGTTAAATCATCAGTTTTTTTTTTTATTTTCAAGAACATATTACTATTCTATCATTCCTTTAACGTTTAAACATAAAAGCTTTTTGCGTTCTCATCCTGATGAGAAGGTATGAGTTTTATGAAAAATTTGACTTCGTCGGTTTTCATCAAATCTCCACGTTTTGAGACCCCCTTAGTCAGAACAAATAATTTTTACGAAGGTTTCTCTATACTATAGGCACGATCACTTTTATAAAACTGACCAGATTGGATTGAGCTTAGGCACATTTCTTTATGGCCTAAAAGAAAAGGACGAAAATGAAAATTTTGAGCCAAACAACGTACGATATTAAAAAGGTCAAGAAAAGTAAAACGTTGTAAATCGAAAATGCAAATTTCGACGGCCCCCCATATAACGAAAACCCAAAAATTCGATTTTGCGGTTGAACTACCAAAGATGCAAAAAAGATGAAAAAATAAAAATTGTGCAAGAAACTAAGATCTACAAATGTATCATGAGCCACTTTTCAGATAGGATGCGTAGCTTTTGTTTTATTCGCAAAAAAAAACCATTAAAAATAAAAGAATTAATTTTTTGTAAAAACGGCACAAGCTTCGGAAAAAAACTAGAAAAAATGGAGAAACCACTCAAGAGGCAAAAAGGAATAAAATGTCAAAAGTTTTTCAAACGAAAAAGATTCTAAAACAACATAATTGAGCAAATTCTTATTTCAGTTATTTTAATATTCTCGTGGATTTCAATTTGTTACATAGTCAGGAGATCTTAACAGTCCCCACAGATTGCTTTTTATCTTATGATAAGCTGGAGATAATTCATTAAAAAAATAACCTTGTTTTCAACAAACAATTGTTTTGAAACCTGCAGAATAAAACAGAGTCATTCATTTATAAAGTTTTTCTAAGTCAACTAATGTTAAATTTTGCAAAAAACATTTTATTGTACCTTTTTTTTTGTCCGAAAATTCTCTTTCAAAAAGCAACGTTTTTCTTTCCTCGACTTTGTTTCTTATAGGGCCTTATTTGGGTAAAGATTTTTGCATTTTCGTATTTTTTTTATTTATGAAAATACTGTTAGTCTGATAATTTGCTTTCTATCGAAAAAAATTTCAGCGATAATTTGTTCGAAATTCTGAGTACTGCAAATAGCCGTGCACTAAATTTTTAATTCTTGAAATGAAGGTTTTCAAAAATGTAGGAAATGCTCTAACTTTTTAAATTTGTATACGAGATAAATGACTAACAATCCTGTTTTTTAGTCCTTAAGAAAGAGCGCCGAAGCGCAATCCAATTTGATATTTTCTTCGCAAGTTAGCGTACCTGCAGGCTACATACTACAGACTAAATGGCTACGTAAATAAACAAAATTTTCATTTTTGGGGAAGGGAAAATCCACATGTGGCCCAGTCACAAACCGCTTTACCTTCTAAAAGTCACTGAATGGGCAGCTGTTTCTTCCAAGAAAATTCATTTTGCGGTTTTTGACGGTACCGTCTCTGGAGAAAGTTATCAGCAACTTCGCAAAAAAAAAACTTCTTCCCTCATGGAAAGGAAAAGGGTTTAGTAAAGAATCACTATTTTATGCAGGATGGAGCATCCTCACATCCCTCCCCACTCACCAGATCTTAATCCATGCGACTTTTTTATGTGAAATTTCATTAAAGACATTTGTTACGCCCAGAAACCCAAAACGTCGAGCAACTGAAAGCGGCTATTCAGATAGCGGTTCACGATATTTCTGATGCTGTAAGAGAGCGTGTGTTTTATTGGTTTAAAAAAAGGTTTGTTTATTGTGCCAGTTCAGATGGTGCGCATTTCGAAAACCTATACCATTAAGTCTATTGCTCCAAACGACAGTTCGGTACACTGAAAAAAATTATCCATGTAAGTTTATCACGAACAACGTTGGTACTATTATAACCTACGTTGATCTACATACGTTATATATAACATTATATATAATATATAACGTTATATATAATATAACCTACGTTAAATAAAAAATAGTCGACCTGAATAAAATACATAGGTCAATACGTAGTATCACTGTCCAATAACTTTTTAATACTTACATTACTTATTAAAAACCAGAATATAATATTATTTAGTATTGGCGAACAATTAGAATTTCTTGATCCACAAGTAAAAATTAGGCTATTATTATTATTTTCGTTAATTTTTATTGCGTGTTTTGGTTCTGTCGAAGCATCAGAACCAATCGAAGTGTTATATTTTTAAAAGCAAAACAAGTCGGCCCGAATTAAATAGACGAACTTTTTTACCAGAAAGTTTACTATGTTTCTGTGTGCAGAATAATAAATGCCTTATTTGTATACAGCCATACGAAGAACTGACTAATCATACGTCGCATTAATCAAACTACTCTCACATTGATTATTAAAATACTTATGCAATTTTGAGAAACGATTGTAACGGATTATCACGTAACATGTCCCATTAACTTTGTAACACTTATACAGTACATAAAAACATAACAGAATATTAGGCAACTTTCGCGGCGGAAGATCCGTTTGTCCTATTGTTAATGCAGAGTTATTTCTTGAAAAGTCTTATACAATGTCGAAGCATTGGGATGATTCGTAACACTTCCACAGCTTATCATTCTGATGCATGCTGTATATTTGCTACTTTGCGACGACTTGCTGCAGTAATAAATTAATTAAATATTGAGGTATCATGCTAAATAATAACACATTAAATAATATAAAAAGAGTTTACTAACCGAAAAGAACTAAGGTGGGTTACGCTACTGAATTTGTCATAGCAGGAGGAGTACTTCCAATCTGTTTGGAGAAAATTCAGAATTAATAAAAGTAATTAATGAACTTATCAATTAGGGCAACGTATTCCTAACAACTTGAATCTTTTCCTTTATATGCAACATTATTTACAGAAAAATATTTGTACTGCAAACGCAACATGCTTTAAAATCATATGGAAATTTGTAAAAATTAATAACGCCCTTGGAACTCTTCAAAATATTTCAATAAAAAAAGTTCTGGGAATATTTTAAAATTTCCTCAAATATTTCAATTCCTTTGAAATTTCATTAAATTACTGAATCCACTAAAAATTTATTTGTAATCTTTTAAAATAACTTAAAATACTCAAAATACTTTGAAGTCTTCTAACATTTTTTTAAAGATCTTGAAAATTCCAAGGAATATGAAAAATTACCCTAAAATATTTCAATATAACTTCTTCCAAATATTAATTAGATTCAAAATTGTTAAAACATCTATTCTTGTTGAAACAAAATATTTTGTTCAGTAAATCATTAAAAGATATATTTTTCTGCAATTAATTGCACAATTTACGAATTGAATTATTTAGAAAAGTATTATCACTTGCTCCTTGTTCTAGAAATGATGTCGAAAATTTCAGTTTTTTCGAATCTCTTCCACTATGTCGCTCATTAATCAATACTTTCTCGCTTCAATGAAATCGATCTGAAAAATAACTATCCATAACAAATATTAGAGTATGAGTTCTGAAATAAGATAGTACTGAATACTGATCGACACTCATGGTATCAGAAATTCAAAAAAACTAGAATTTTCTTGACAATTGACGAAATGAAATTTCAACAAAGTAGTTAAACTTTTGAGCGTGGATTCGAATTTTTATTGAAAAGGATTAGTTTGCTACCACAAAAGGAGATTATAAAACAAAATATATATATTTGGAACAAAATTGTTATAATTTTAACTGAAAACGAATGATTTTCAGCCGAAGACGTGCATCTTCAATTAATAAAATTATTTTTAACAAAGTATTTCGACCTTAACCTCTAAAAAGTAGATTTTTTCCAAATAAGTCGAAGAAGTCACATGATGCTAGACCGGTACCGTTTCCTAAAGAGTCTCCTTTTCAATATGTGACCGTCCGCGAAGAAAGGGACCTAATGCGGAAAAAATCGATAATTAGTTTTTTACACCTATCGATAGTTTTTTATTTGCTCTTTTATAATAAAGAATATTATTCCTATATTCAAAACATTGGAATTGTTATTCAACTGTAAAGTGAGGGCCTCTTATGGCGTTCCTGTGTTGGACCGTCTCTTCAATCGCTCCTCCTGCAAAGTGAAGCTACCGCGCATTAGGTCCCTTTCTTTGCGGACAGTCACATATGTTCACATACTGCGCGCAGTTTTCTTTAAAACCATCAATTTTTTATAACTGAACAGGATTTTGACTAAAATGAAGTCTATAGTGGTTTTATTTTAAAAGTGAACTAAGGTAGTCATCTTTTTAAATCTTATATGTTACAGTCAGTTATTGTCCTCTTCTCATACTTATTACGTGTAGGCTGTTTTACAATTCATTGAACAAACCTTAAAAACTGTAAGATTTTTCTCATTTTTTGTCAGAATATTTGATTTGATCTGGAGAATGCAAAATAAAGCACAAATATTTTATCATGCTAGTGTTTGCTCTTGAATTCACATTAGCTTTTCTCTGTAGTTTTAAATGATTCAAAGAACTTTTCTTTTTAATCTTTTTTTTTTTGTTTTTGTTACATACATAGTTTACATTAATTAAAAGCAATGCCTTCCATTTAAGATGCAAACCTGATAATTATATCTCCGAAAAAAATGTTGAAACTAATAACGTCGTCATCTCACATATATCTCAGATAACGAATACCTACGTATATATTTGTACTATGATGATGCAATAGAATATTCTTTAGTTACATTTGTTTAACCACTTATTCACTGAAACAATAATCAGTTTTTCTCTACATTGCGAAAATGAGGATGGTCTATACTTTCGTTTTCACTCTGGCTGTCATCTTTAATTCTTTTGGTGAATATACTTATATAATACATCTGTCATTTTTATTATAAATTGTATAATACGTGCATGAATACGGTCATTTCTCAGGCCTGTGGTGCGAACATAAAGTCCCACTTTCCAGCTTATATTCATATAATGGCCATTTGTATATTTATGTCGTCAGAAATTATGAAGTCATAGTAGTCTTGCCGCTGACCGAGAATTCCCGAGGAACGAGACGGGACGAGATGAGACATGCCTGCTGTCTCGGTATTCCGCGTTTTGTTTTGCCTTCTCGTTTCTCGCCTCGATTTTCGCGAGGGATGCGACAGATCTACGATAGCAGAGCGGACAGCTCGCGGGAAAGTTCTTTTGCCACATATTATACATTACTTTTGATTACATATTATACATGTTTGTACATTACTGATTAATTTGATATCAAACACGACTTTTTAAAGTTTGTTCAACAAGAAACATGAATCCTATATTTCTTTTCGCAGAGTTAAATTCGCAGTCAAGCAGAGATTGCCATTCTCCTTCTCGTCGTATACTACAGGCTCCTGAGGAGCATATAGTTCGTGCCAGGGACAGGTCGCCTCCTGGTTGGCCTCCTTCACCTAAAGTACTTGGATACGCACTTGGACAACTTGGATACGTTCGGCTTATTCCCCGCACAAATCAGAAGCTACGATTCGAATTTCGAAGATACGTTTTTCCTACTGATAAACCAATTAGGTTGAGAACAGAAGATACCTATATTCCTGTGACAGCCCAAGAACAGATTGTTTTATCGGCATATAATGGTGACGTTTTTGCAATATTAGAGTATCGCGGGCATCTCCGTGGAATATATACGATGCACAGAGCTTATGCGAGAATCAAAATAAATATGATGAGCGGCGCAATTCATATTTTGACCCCGGATGAAATACGAGATTGTCCAGTAAGCAGACGTAACCCAATCTTCCCCCAAAGTTTTAATAAAGCTTCTGCAAATTACGATTCACTACAATTCCAATCGAATCCTGATATAAAACGAAACACTGGCTCTTCTTCTACTGACAGACAACATTCACCTGAAAGGACCTTATCTCAGGATCCTGCTCTTCATGCCAGGTCCAGGTGCTCCCCGGGAAGATATCTTTCTGTTAAAGTACTTGGATGTGCAATAAAAAACTTGGCTGTGTTCGGCTTATACCTTGCACAAACCAGAACCAGCTGTTTGAATTTCGAAGATACGCTTTTCCTTCCTATGAACCAATTCAAATGCGCATAGATCATAAAAACTATGTGCTTAAGCCAAACTAAAAATATATTGTATTATCAACATCCAGTGTTGACGTTTTTGCAATATTGGATTATAGTGGGACTCTTCATGGAATATATAGGACAGATTAAAATAATTGTAGAATCAAAATGAAGATAATAAGCGGCGCAGTTGATAATTTGACTGCAGATGAAATAAGGTGTTGCCCAGTAGGCAAAAATCACCAAATCTTCCAAAACAGTTTTAATAAAGCTTTTTCAAATAACAATTCACTAGAGTCCAAATCGGATCTCAATTGCAAACGATATCCTTGTTCTTCTTCTTGTTCCAGACAAAATGCACCTGCCCGTACTTCTCATCAGTAGCCTTCTCTTCAAGCCAGGTCCAGTTGTTCTCCGCAGGATTGCTTTTTATGAAGTACGATAATGTGCATTTGGACAACTTGGATATGTTCAGCTTATTCCCGAGCCTAATCAGATCCGGCAATGCGAGTTTCAAAGACACTATTTTCCCGCTGATAAAGAAATTCGATTGCTTGTAGGAAATGGATCAAAATTGAATTAGAACATAAAAACATCATTGTAGTTTTTTCTGCGGAATGCTATATTTGAAAATTTTATGTCAATGCGAATAACGTTTTTACCGGCGTTTCAAGCTGTCAAATTAATTTTATTAATTTTTTTAGTTTTTTGATATCGTGATTACCACCTTTTAATTCAAAATGTTTTGTTTTTCGGCTGCCCTGCCACCGTTGAGTCTCAATGATAAAAATTGTTTTCTTTTGAATAACTGACGCACTGACTCTAATTTTGATTCTAATGTATTCAAATTAAAAGCAACTTTGCAATTGACTGACAACAGCACTGGGTCCGATTCGCTGTTTCTATTCTGGGTTCAGTAAGCTGACTCGCAGAATGTAAACATCCTTAAAGGTGGGAAACGATCTGTGCTGGATTTTGAATTTAAATGCCTACACGTCTGTGCGTCTTTATGTCACTTAAATTCGCACTCTGTCTTTCGTTGTCTAAAGATCCAAAAGTGGCATACGTCCGTCCATAAGTCTGTCTTTGTGAGTCTATTAAGCATGGAGGGAAGCTGCATTAGGAATGGTTGACTTCTGAAAACTACTGACTGTCATAACGTGACTAATAATTGTTATATAGCACCTTAGCCATTATATCAAAAAGTAATGTAATTTATAATCAATCCTAGCTGGTTCTGTGTAGTCGCTTGAACTTAATACAGAGAATGTGGTACATTTGTGTGAAACCATTTTAAATGTCCACTTTCAAAATTTTGGACTTTTTGCATTTTAACAATTAGGGGCATTTTCTTTCTCTTTTGTTTTTATAGGTATCACTCACAATGAGCACGCACATTATATGGGTTGAAGTGTTTGCACGGACTAGCCTTTTGATTATAGTACTTCTTTGATCTTTCCTTTGCGTCAATTATATTCTTTGCGGCGATTTTTTGAATCTCGTTTAATCGGAAGATTAGGTCATGCGAGTAGGTGCAATAGCTTTCCGGGTGGTCCTTCAGATGGATACGAGATCGGTACCCGTGCGGTTCTTCCGAAAACTAATTCGAAGGTTGTAAACTCCGTCACTTCATGAACCGACGTCTTGTACGCAAGCATGGCGAAAGTTTTTCCATTTTCCTCATCATTTCGCATTGGATTTTACTCTCAGCCACTCTGAAAAATGTATATTTTCAATAAATTTATATTACTACAATTCATAATATGCATTAGTATCGAATCAGAATTATCTTCATTGTTCTGATTTTTTAATAAAAGAAAAAGTGCGCATCCTATAAAAAACAATTTTGTTATTATACATTTGATTGCATCTTGCATCTTTTTTTTTTCAAATATTCAATTTGTTTATTATCAATGTTATTTTATACGATTTGAACCCAAAATATGCATTCGGCGTAAAGTGTTTCTAAGAAACATTGCAGATAAAATTAGGCGAAAAATGTGGTTGAATGAAATGTTATTGTAGCTTGTGTCGCTTTTTCCAAAACGTTACTTGTTGTTACAAATTTGTAGCTATTCTTTGGATATGCAACTTTTTTCAATAATTGTTTTCATAGCTTCAGATTGTCTATCCACTGGGTCGATTCAAATTCCAGGCGTTTTCCCGGTATTTCAAGGCTAACTCCCTGATTTTCCAGGAAAGTACAAACCCACTTTAATGCTTCATAGGACATTTATTATTATGAACATAACTGTGCCGGAACTTTGCCATTTTCATGGAGCGCGAAAAGTTTCAACTGTGTTATTTTTTATTAATTCTTTTATTTACGTAAATTTTGAATTATATGTGTTACAAAGTAAATATTGATAATTCCTAACCTCAATAACTACCCTTTCAATCATTTATAATGTTCTTGTTTGAGTATTGTCTCTATTCTGTGTTAAATCCTCTTGCAAGTAAAATTGGATTTGAAAATAGCGCCAACTCAAGCCAATAAAAATTGATAAAAGTTCAAGTAGTTCCGGTACAGCGGCACCAATCAGAATTGAAGTACCCCATGTCTCAACTCTCCTTTGACGATCTCTACTTGCGCGTAGATCGAGACGCGAGAACGCGAGCGCACGCTCAGATTTCATCCTGTTTTTCGGTAAAACGCGCCGGACTCTTCGCATACTTACGACTCAAATAGACTGGTATGAAATCATATAAGTAAAGTTTGCATTGTTATGACAGAAAACAAAAATAAGTTATGAAAGTAGGTACTTAAAAAATATTCCAGGATTTACAAAAAAATTCCAGACGTATTCCCGGTTTTCCAGGTTTTTCCCAGTAGTAGACACCCTGAGTTTGTGTCGTTCTTTCAAAAATTGTATTATTTTGTTCCTAATTGTATTTTTTAAGATTAAAACAAAAACTACGTGTCCTATCAAAAAACGATTATTGAAAATTTTGTGTCTGGTGAATGTGTGTGCGTACGTATGAATGTGTGTATTTAGATTTTTGGTCTGTTAGCAGAATAACTTTCGAAAGAATTGACAGATTGGATGGGGCTTTGGTATAATCTTTGAGTGTCCTTAAATGAAGGTATTAAAAAATAACGAAAAAAACAATTATACATATATATATTTTTTTTAGTTATTGGTCTGGCTAACAAACCTCACCTTCAATTTAATACAGTAGAAGACTATATATAACGACATCCAACGACTAAAAATCTACAGAGAAAGAAACACACACATATACATACACGTTTGCGGAGACCTGTTTTTTGGGTTCAGAAGCTCTCAAAAGAGGAACATTTGACAAAGACAGGGTGGGGGCGGGTGCATGGAATAATTTGTAATTGGAAAACGTAGGCAGTAAGACAAGAAATTTGAGGCTGAATATCTTCAGACTAAACCTTGAAGGATGAAACAATTTTCATTTTTTGGACTTCGAAATCAATAATAATTACGCGACCTCTTCAAGCCATTTTACAAAAACTCTGGAGATTATCCACCTAGCTCTCAATATTTAAATTGGTTAATGTAAAATCATGTTGTCCATGTGTCAAGAACACGGGTTGAAATCTAAATTTCTTAAACGTATACACGAAAATAAGTTTTTAGTTTATCATTAGGTTTGATTGTTTTTGTACAATTATTTTTTTAATAACATTAATATGAGACGCGTACATGTGATCAAAAATTGCCAGTCCTATATAAAAATGAATACCTGAAGAAAAAAGTAAATATTTCAGAATAACCACTAAAATTCTACAAAAGAATTCCTGGTCATTTCTCGGTTTTCTTCTGGTTCAAAAAAATATTTAGCGGTGAATTCTCTAGATGTAGGTTAAACAAATCTTACTAATTACTCATATTTAACTTTAATTAAAGAATTCAGGAAGGCTTAGTGCATACATGACAGCCAAAAGGTGATATCGTAAAACTTGTAAACAAGCTACGTGACTTCAAAGTGAAAAAAAACAAGATTATTTGCACGCTTAATGTACATAACCTTTGCTTATTCACTTTAAAAATAATACCACAGAAAAATTACGAAATACCATGAAGAATATCACAAAACCCTGTTACAGAAGTCTTCTAATTTCGAGTAATTTAAACTAAAAATTAAAACATTCTAAAATTTGCCAATTTGATAGTCAAAATGGTCATCTACAACTTATAAGAAAAAAGAATTAACAATTTTGCAACAAAGTGGTTCAAATATATTTGCTAGCATTTCTACTGTGAAAAATGTTGGCACTTATGTCCTTTTGCAGTGGGCTTGCCTGAAGAAAAGTATGACGAATGGGCGAACCGGTGGACGGATCATCCACGGACCAAAACTCAATCATAAAAAATGTAACTTTGCAGAATAGAAAACTGAAATTCCTTCAATATAAAATGTTCCCATGACTGAAAATTAAATAATTCTGAATGTCAAGGTTTTAGAATTCTACAAGATCAAATCAGGCGCCAGGTTTACATTCTGCAATTTGATATTACAAACTCCGTAAATCTGAAGAATAACAAACTGTGTAACGTAAAAAATGAATAATTCTGAAAGTACTAAAAACATTGACAATTTAAAATTGCATTTAAAATTATGAATAGTTAGAATTGAACGACTGAAAATTAAAGGACTTCCAAACATTTAAATCGGAATCCTAGAGAATACATAAAAATTATGAGCATGCACATTAGAATGGCTCGGAAACAAACATCATTAGAGCTTCAAATTCGCTGATGCGTAGGAGATAAATTCATGTCTAATAGACCCCTGTTTTCAACAAACAATTATTTCGAAACCTACAGCATAAACATATAGTTATTCTTTTAGGAAGTCTTCCACAGTAAAATATGAATACATTTTAAATATTTATTATTTAAAAACCCACAGCTGAAATTGTTCGAAGTTAACATTAGCAAAGCGTTCCATATTTAATTTCATACAATTCTTTTCTTCAATCCGGTGGATGTGGAGATGCAATTTTTTTCCTATAGAACAGATTTAAAATCATTTGAGAAAGCTTGATCACAAAAGGACGGACTTACAGTATTTGTTGTATGGCTCACGGTCAGAAGTGCATATTAATTAGTCCAAATACTTTCTTCTAATAAGTGGTTATTCATTATTTGTACTAAACGTTACAAAAATATGGTACTGAAAACACAGAAAATGAGAAAATAAGCGGCGATTATGTGACTTTTTAATATTTATTTTCAATTCCACTTTTACGTAATTCACATTATTTTTCTTTAGAGTTGTAACGGTTAAAATTTGAAAAAAGAGTACCGACGTGAATTTCAAAATGTGGAGGAGGAAGTGAAAGTGAAAAAGGTGCTTAATCTTAAGTTAGTTAGTTCATTTTTTTAATTTATTTAACATAGTTAAATTAGATAATTAGACATAGTTAAACAGCAAAAGTGAACAAAATATACTAATTTCTGACACAAAAAATAACAAATAGTGACTAATATGCATTTGTAATGTAAATGTTTCTTTTCTTTAATTTAAAATTATTAAAAAGAATTGCCTAGTCCTCACCAACGTCCTTTGTTGGGGGTGGAGGGAGACACCACACCGCTGTGATTGATCGACGAAATAAGTAAGACTTACATACATTTTGCTAATTTTTTGTGGATTTCACATATTTCCCGAATGAGGGATGTCGCCCTGTAAGTTGCCGGGTGGAGGTTGGCATGATCGACAACCACTGAATTGTAAATAAAAATGGTCGGATATCTTATAAAATCCTTTGATATCTTTGAAAATATCATAAAACCTTGTAAGTCGAGTAAAATTCTTCCATATCTTCCGGGATGATAAGAAATAATCATGAATATATATAATAATATATAGTATAATAATAATTAATTAAAATCCTTGGAAATCCTTGGAATTTTTGTAAATGTACTAAAATATTTCTAGTCCTCACTTATTGTAATTTTTGAAAATACCCTTTAATCTTTAAAACCCATCGGATTCATTTTAAATGAGTATAATCTATTGAAAGTGTTCTAAGATATTTCAAATCCTTTAAAATGCGGTAAAATTCCTGAAAATATGTTCTAGCTTTCAAAAATTTCATGGAATTTAAAAAGATGCCCGGAAATTAAAAAAAATTTTGAAAACCCTTCCATTGAAAATTTCTTGAAATTTTTTTAATAATATAAAATCTTTCAAATTCTTTTAACACTTTGGTAATATCTTGAAATATTGGGAATCCTAAAATCCTGGAAAATTTATTAATTCTCTGGTGGAAAAAATTGTTTCAAGCAGGTACAACACTTCGAAAAATTTATTTTTTTGCTAAAACTTGTAAAAAAATGTATCAATTTCTAACATAAAAGTGCAAAAAATAACCCTCAAGTAAACATTGTAACATAGTTATTGTAGAAAATTACAAGCCGTTACTAAACAATACAAGATTTCACAAAAGTTGAAATACTTCCTGAATTCCCTAAAACTAGCACCTTCTCATTAGAGAATGAGAGTGTAAAAAAATTTTGTTTGACAACTTATTAGGTATTGCTGAATCGAGAATTTAGTCAGCTACAATAATAAAATTTTTTGAAATGGGATCTTTTCTTTCTTCAAACATTATAGTCAAGTGTCGATTTAGCCCCACGAATTTTCGCACGACAGATTTTTCATCCCTTCACTTTATCCCCAATAATTGAAAAACATATCATCGTAGTTCAAAATCATAAGTAAAATTTTGTACCTAACTCAATTCTTGATCTAACCATACTGTTTTAGTTTTTTGTACTTTCTTGTAATGATAATTGACAAAAATCCCGCAAATTTGCTTGGCAACCTGGAAGAAAGCTTAAATAGGGTGCAGTGCCCAGATTCAACAGCAGTACTACCTGCTATTTTTTTTTTCTTCTATTTTTCTATTAGCAACAACCTGATAAAAATATGTATTTCATGGTAATAATTTTTTCCAAGTTTGCTTAATAATTTTTATTTTCTATGAAAAATAGATACAATATTTAACCGAGGAATTGGTGAAAATCGAAAGCAGAACTCTGTTGAAAAGTAGCATTTTAGGAATCCTAAATAGGCATAATTAAATAATATGTTGATTTATATTGATCCCATATTGATCTACTGTAATTTAACGATTCGAAATAATTTTTATTTTTCTTAACTTTTCCCAATAATCAGAAGGAAATATTTTGAAAATGAAAACTGACTATAACGTTAACAATGTGTCAACAGGTCCTTCTTATTGTTTCAATAGCTTCGTTTTATCAAACTCTTCTATTTTTCATGTTTTCCATGTTTATAAATGTTTTTCAATTAATACATACAGTTCACAATAATTTCCTTTTTACGAAGCAATTACTTTTGTATTAATCTGACCGAAAATAAATGTTTACTCTCGTAACATTTTCTCGTACAGAGGACCACTATTTATTCACAGTATTATAAATAATATATTTTTCATAAATCTTTGCTTACCTAAAAGTCACAATTTTCAAGGTATCGAAGAATGTGCTGTTGAATTTAAATAGTATTAAAGCATAGAGGCTTTTTAGAGTTTCTTTAGTTCGTTGGCATCGCTAAGGTAAATTTCGTGTGTGCATCGAAGTCTCGAACCATTCAAATAATATTTGCCTAACTGGCTATGCTTCAATTCTCAAAAAGTACAATACAGTCGGTTATTGCATCCGGAACCTAAATTTTACTCCTCAATGAAACTTTGAAGTTTCCACTATGTATTCATCATTTCGTTTTTTTTATTCCTGTACCTGTTCTAAAACAGCATTAAATTAGTTTGCACACCTTTTCATTTGTATCCCTGTAAAATAGGTTCTGAAATGAGGTATCATTTTTAAATACAGTTCCTTGACATTGTAATAATTTCTAACTAAAAATGTGACTAAAATTAACTCAAAATGATTTGAGTATGCACTAGAAGAACTTGGACATGTTAGGTTTATTCCGCGCACAAATCGGAACCGGCGGTTCGAATTTCGAAGATATGTTTCACCTGACGATAAACCAATTCTCTTGCTAGTTGAACGCAATACACATGTGTCTGTGCCAACACGAGGACATGTTGTATTCTCAGCACACAATTGTGATGCTTAGGCAGCCCTTAATGCATTTTCAAAGATTAATATTCACAAAATAACTTTAAATTTTGTGCGCTATAATTTTCTAGAAATAATTACACAATTTACGAACATTATGAGTAATATTTGTATGCTTAGGATATTTGGCAATTATGTAAACTATTTTAATTGATTGAAGAAATTTGTATACGCTGTAAATCTCAAAAATTTATTATTTTTTGGAATTAAAAAAGTAGACAATGAATGTTTAGAATCAAAGGTCTTTTGAAAGACAATTTGCCATGATTTAAGAAACGATTATCACTTACTCCGTGGT
>CAKNWT010333802.1:0-12909 GCA_932066315.1 Andricus coriarius
GAAAACAGAAATTCAGATAGAATGTGAATTCAATCCCAGATATTCTGATTTAAGTATACCGTAGAAAAATGTACTTAGATGTATAGGTATATTATTATATTCACCAGTAAAGCTGATGACAACCGCCAATGACAAGAGGAGAGTTAAATCAATCTTCATCTTTTATATTAGGATGAAATACTAATTAAGGTTAAAATCAAGAATTTGGTTAACAATGTAACTATTGAATATTATTATTCTTTATCATGGAATATAATACATATATCGTATAGCTGTTATCTCTCAGATTGTAGGCGTCAAGCGTGTCTTTCGTATATTTCCATTTCCTCAGAGACAGTTTCAAGGAAAAATAGATATTTACTGAATTTAGTGAAACTGATATCAATATTTATATTGTCTTGTATGTTTTAGCAAAGGCCCTCGTTCACATGGAAAATATATACAGGTCTGTTTAGAAGAGATCCTGAGATTCAAATGATTTCGAATTATTTTTGAATATTTAAAAGCTTTTCGATTTGGAACACGGTCGAGCAATGGAAATGTCAGAGAGGCTGGGCGTAATCTTATCCCTTTTCCGCTTCTCATTTTGTGGAGGAGCGGGCTGAAATAGCTGGAAACGGGTATAACCTCGGACTGCGTTCCCACAAAAGTTCCCTGAGGCCCAGCCCTCGTCAAACCAGTCCCGTGATACACGGCCGGACCAGAATTCGCCCGGGGAAGTGCAGATCCTATATTGCAGCTGACACCAAAGCAGTACAAGCACAGATCAGCTCCTCAGCTACGTTGATGGACAATCACGCCGGAAATGGTTCGAAACACTCCCAGTGGGCCGCAGTAGGGCGAGCCCCCCTGTGCATTTAAAGACCAAATCTGTCGGAGAAGATGCTTGTATCTGCTTCGGAGAGACTCCTTAACTGATGTAACGTCCTGAATGCGGCTTGAAAGCACGCCCAGATATGCATAGGTCTCTCCAGTGTCAACATATCTAATAACACGTAAATCTACAAGCTCACGGTCCTTGGGAACGCCAGTAATCTGTCCTTGCTTCAGAATAATCTTAGCACACTTGTCCAATCCAAAGTCCATACCAATCTCTCCTGTGTAATCCTTGACAATATTTAAAGCAAGTTTAAGTTGGCCTGCAGCGTAAGCACACATCTTCAAGTTACCCATATGAACTATGTAAGCGACCTTATGCTCACAATAGTTAGTGTCGCCTCAGAAGTACTAATGAGAATTGCGTAGTACGAGAGATGAAGGCAAAAGTGTAATGAAAAAGAGCAAAAGGCTTTTAGTGTCGCCCCGGAATGTGACATTTTTCATTTTCATACGATAATTTCCAGATTAGATGGTAAATCTAGTTTTCCAAAGGGGCATCAATTTCTCTATGCATCTCACTATGTGTAGGTGAACCGTCAACCTTTCCAATAAACAGATGATAATAAGCACCTCTCAATTAGCAGATTCTCTCGGCAGCCTGCTGCTCCCTTTTTCAAGCAACCTTTTACGTACGTCTCTCTCCACATAAGCTCGTTTTTCGAACAATCCTATCGTTCAGGACAGCTGTAAAGATCTTATACAAAATTTTGAAACAAGTTTTTGGCCTCTAATTCTCTGGGTTGGACAATTCACCTTTCTCTGGTAGGAGTTTATTGCGTCCAAACACCAGTTACTTAGGAATAGGCGACTTTAAATATTAAGTGAATATGCGAAAAAGTTCTTCGCGCCCCTAAGTTCTTTTTTCACCTCTTCGGTGGTGATGAATGCATATTCCTCCTCAGATGTTATGAGGTAGTCGCAAAACTCTTTGAAGTGGATGAGATGATTAGCATGGTCTCTTAACTGCAGTGTTTTCAGGATCGTGTATGCTGTGATGTGGCAATTTTGCACCTCACAAAAATTAGAATAAAATTCAAATTTTAACGCAGAAACAACATTTTACGCTTCGTGTAGATTCGGCACTCCATGGTTTTGATTGTATTTTTTTAAGTCAATTAAGTAACGCTTTGTCTTTTTGTATTTTATTTTTTGATGGCATTATTGTGAGGATTTTTATGGTTTTGAGTTGGGAAACTCAAGAATTCATCCGTCTCGTTGAGTCGTCGATTAGGGTCAGACCTGCAGTTCACTTTCTTCAGGCTGCTCCTAGTTCCTGCAAATTTATATCATCGAGTCCAAGATCCTAGGCAAGTTCCGGATGCAGGCATACTAAAGAGAATCACCTTGAAAACTACAAGAATAGGTAGTTCTCCTTCAAATTGATCGCTAGGGTTATTATTGATCACTAAAATGGATAAGCCCAGGGCGAGATGACCACAAAGTCTGTCAGTGGATAGGCATCTCCGCCAAAATGTATCATATCGGAGAAACTATATTAACGCCTCTATGTTTCTCAAAACTTTCCGAGAGTTGCGTGGGAAACCACGCTATATCTGCCGGCCGCAAGGTTCCATTCACCAATCCTCACCTAGGAGTTCAACCATCCCTTAAAGGCTTCGAATCCCGTGGTCCGGATTCCTACAGCAAAGAATTCGTGCCTAAGGAAATAGCCAATCCTCGGGAAGGAAGGAAGCACGTGTGGAGAAGATACGGCAGCAGGGCAGACCAGCGTGGAGCGGATATCGTCGATCTCTCTCTCGACCGTAAGAATTCCTATAGATAAGGTTCGCACGCCTTTCCCTCTCTCTCTTCTCCCCTACTCTGACGCCAGCCGGTCCTCGTGCGTAGGGTCTTAATTTTCCTAGGGGCTCAGCCAAGTTCTCGTTTTGTGTTTTCGTGTTTATCTCCTTGGCTGAACCACCTTTGTAATTTTCTTATCTATTTTTCAAATGTGTCGCATTTAATTCCCTTATTTTGGAGTGCCGGCGTCTGGCTCCTTGCTACCTCACGGCCCGTCACTTGTTAGTCGTTTTATGTAGACCTTTTCCCCGTGAATTAACCTTTAAGTTTTGAAACTCTCTCAAATGTAACCCGTTAAAATGTTTAGAATTTAGTAATCTTTCAGAATTTTGTAACGATGTGAATTAGGTAAATTGTCGACTCCTTTTAGTTGTCGCTTCTTTTAATTCTGTAATGTTTATCCGAAAGGTGCATTTATTTCCGTTTATTATGTTCTGGTTATTATCTCTAGCAACTTGAGTCATCTAACGCTTCTCTTTGTAATCTTATTTTCGACACATTTTCTCTCTTACCCTCCTGACCTTGATATTATTATGTATCCTCTTGCGTATAAATTTGACATTCTTTGTTGTTATTCTTAGAAAATGCAGAATTTGATACAACTTACTAATTTTAAAATGTTTTATATTGGTTGCATTCTCTTTTCATTCTGTTTATATAAATTCGTTTATGCCTTGTATCGTAATCCTTCTATGTACTAATTTTTTTACTTATCTGTAATTTACTCAGGCTTGTTTGAATTAATATTCTTTTTGCAATAAACCAATTATTTTGATGTGAATATCTGAAAGAAAATCTAGCCAGATTTTTATTTGAACCTTCCACACTACCATAAGGACCGAACTAGCCGTTGCCTTTGTGGGTTTATCCGAATTTCTCTCAGACCGAGTCGTATCGTACCGCTATATCTTGCCGTTTCTTATCGCTGTTGTCTCTTTAATTTTTGTTTAGAGTTATTCGGAAATTTTATTAGGATTGCCTTCAGGAAGGCTGGCGCCCGGGCTTTAGGAAATGTTGTGTTATTTTAATTTATGTTTGTGCGAGGCCTTAAGGGACAAAAAATTATATTTTTCCATATCAGGAAAAAGGTCGCATCACAATGCCTCTCTCTAAAAAGTATTTACCTCTTTAAGTTTGAATGGTTTTTGACAGAAATAGGGAGACTGCTAAAGCGGCGCGATCAGTCAGCGAAAAACTCTTATTTTGTTGCGTCGGGCTGCAGCGTAAACGTTTCGTTCGCTAGGTCCGGTAGGGACAACAGGTGAATTGTTTTGGTGTTTTGAACCATCAGCATTCACATTTGATATCTATTTATTGAAATAAATGAAAAGGAAACGATTTAAATTGCTTTAAATTGCCTTATGAGATTAAGCCTTATCACTCGGAGGATGTATGGTTTGTTTATATGGTTGTCACTTAACCTTTCTTATTTCTATTAAAATACCTGCTTGTACGATCGTGATCCTGAAATTTGTAATTTACCGAAAAAAGCGAAATGCTGAAATGTGAATTACCACAATGTGACTTGCAGAAATGTTATTTTCCACAATATAACTTGCAGCAATGAGACTTGCCACAATTTAATTTGCCGCGAATGTGACTTGCTGCAAATTTTGACTTGCCGCAAATTTGTCTTGCCAAAAATATGATTTGCTGCAATGTGACTTTGCAGGAGTTTTGCATGCTCCGCCACCGAACTTAATCAGTAAATCCAAATATTGCTTGTTGAAAGCATTTGTCTTTGCTTGAAAAGTCCACTTTTATGTTTTAGTCAAGAATTACAATTTTAATTAAAAATTTTACTATTTAGCGCAAATTTAATAAAAATACAAATTAATTCATGTATTAATGAATAAATTGACTATCACTGTGACTTATGAATATTTTGGGTTTTCAGCAGATTAGACAATATATCCAACACTCGTTGTCTCTTAGCTTACAGGCGTCAAGCTTGAAATTCTCGGATATTTACATTTCATTAAGGTCAGTTTCAAGGAAAAAATACACATGTACGGCACCTTTTCGAGCTAGTTTTAAAATATTTTTCACATGTTTAATAACAAACTACAAGAACAAAAAGCAAGTGAAAGGTATTGTAGAACTTTATTTGACATTAAGTAGCCTGGAAAACATTTTGGTTTTTAACGGATGGATTTTATAAATAGAAAAAGTTCAAAATGACAGCATTTTTACACAATTATGGTAATTGTGACTAAACAACAATAGCTCAGATTTGTAATCAGCGATTCAAAACACCCCCGATAAACCATATTGCAGCCACGGGACTGATTATGAATAAAATTTATAATATTTTTATCCTGCTTCAGATCACAAAAAATATTATATGGATGATTTACATATAAGAAAAAGTTAAATTACTGTTGTGAACGGAGGTCGTCTACCACTATTGTTTCAAAATTCCTTGAGATTGGGCGATCCTTGCCTAAGGGAGATTCCTGAATTTCTTCTCTGGTCATTTCTTCAACCTCCGCGCTGTCCATGTTCATTTTTACACGTTTTTGAACACCACCTTTTATTATATATATTCCACGTAGAACTGTATTATTTCTCTCGAATATTGCAAAGACGTCACCATTGGACGCTGATAATACAGTTTGTTCTTCGGTTCGCATGGGTACAAGTATTTTTTTTTCTGCTCTCAATTGAAGTGGTGTATCGCTAGGAAAAGTGCATTTTCGAATTTCGAATCGCTGATTCGGATTCTTGTGAGGAATAAGTCGAATAGATCTAAGTTGTTCAGTTTCAAGTCCAGATAAGCCAAAAATTGATTGACTGGCAGGAGAATACGTGGTCCTGAAACGAAAAGTAGGCTCGGCAGTAGTAACAGACATGACTCTAAAATTATGTCGGGTACGAGCAGACCCAGACCTGACACGAAGGAAAGCCCTGGCAGGGGAAGAAGGCCTGATTGGAGATCCCCGAGAATGCGGTCTGATAGGAGGAAGAGACCTTTCAGGATCATGACGTGTGTCCGGAGAATAAGAAGTTCCAGAACGAGGAACACCAGGAATTGGTTCACCATTAGGTAAGCACTCGAACTGTAAGCTGATCTCTGCAAAATCAAACAGAGGATTACATTTTTCTTGTGTATTTTCATTTGGCATGTTTGATTGAATTTTAATGTTATGTTTCGGCATATTTTTCGTTTCCAGAGATAGCGGTAGCTAATCTTATTACGTCAACAAGAACCAATGAAGTATCAACGGTGATTAAATGTTGTACTCAATTATAAGACTAACTAGTCATAAGGTTGTTGATGAATAAAAAAATAACAAATATACATATATCTTGCTTTATTTACTATAACCTTTGTTCAGTGCCATCAGAAATTGTCGGTACGATCGGCTAAAAAAAGAGAATATATTGCTTGACAAATAAAAAACAAAATTCAACAATTTCTCGAATTTTGTACATAGACTTCAACTTGGACATGATCTAGGAAAGTTGTAGCAAAGGATGCAAGGATGTCTGTAGTGTTTGGAAGTAAGTGTCGTTTATCATTATAAGGACTAAGGGCAATCTTTTGCTCCCCAATTGCTTCGACGTTGTGTAGTCTTAATATGATCACATATTGCTTCCTAGACTGTATATTTTAACGCTAGAATTCAGTGCAATCCTCAAAGGTTTTCTTGACTGCATCTGATTTCACAACTTTGGATTCTTTAACGAAATTTTCAGCGTTCACAGGGATAGAGCACATCCTACTCCATTCGTCTTCCAATTCCGTAATTGTTTCACAATTATATTCGTCCGCTTTCATGAGGGCATAAATATCCTGACACCTCACTTCATATATTAAACTGTCCGTGTCAATAAGCAAGAGTTTACAGTTGCTATAATAGCTTTAACGCATTTAGCCGCAGCGAAAATCATAAATTAAGATTTAAAATCCATGCAGCACTAACAAACTCACATAGATTGGCTTATCAAACAAAACTTCTTTCTTTGAACCGGGAACGCCACCATTTACAAGTAAAGCTTTAAACAATCACGCAATCGAGAGCGCAGCAGAAAGTTTCTCGTTTCTCCTATATCCAACGGAAGACGTGCGTCCGCATCTTAGCAATTTCTAGTGGTTGATTCTAATCAGAATGAATTCACCGAATCTGTTCAAAATTTAAAGTATTGATTTTATTGTCTAGTAATTTTCTGGAGAAACGAGAAAAAATCTTCCACGGCCCAGATTTGAACCGGGAACAGCTTATAGCGGACTTGAATAAGAAATTAATTAATTAGTTACCCTGGTCGACACAATAACATTAATACTTTAAATTATATTCAGATTCGGTGAATTCATTAAAATTAGAATTAATGAGTAGCAATCACAGGTTACTAAGATGCAGACCCGCGTCATCCTGTGGACATAGGAGAAACAAGAAACAATAACTGCAATACTTTAAATTCAACTATTTAGTTGAAAATTTATTTATTTTGGTAAAAACGCAATACTTTTACTTCCACTATTTGGAATTTCGAGCTTTTTAAATTAAATTTCATATACAACTCACATTAATTTTATTCAAAAGAACTTATTCTGTTAGCTTGGTGAAAAATCGATCTATTTTTGATGGGTGCTCTCATGTGGTTTAGTAGCGAGCCAGGCATGAAGTTGTGTTGTGTGGAGGGGGAAGGGCGAAAGAGGAAGAAGGATAGGATTTGATTGTAGGTCCGAGGTGAGGGTTGGTGAGTAGTCGCCCGGTGATGAGCTTTTTTTACATAAGAAAAACGCGAGATGACATTTCGAAGCCTGTGGGAATTAAAATTGTAAGTTCCGCCTGGAAGAATTTACGCCTCGGGATCGCTTCGTCGGTGGAGAGCCTAACAAAGATGGAGAGAACTTTTCCAGCGTTTGATCCGCGCAAAGAAGAAGGACGTCGTCACCCGTACCCGAATCGGTGGCTGCTGTTGCCGCTCGTGCAGGAGTCTCGATAGTAGGTTCCTCGGCACGGTCCATCGAAGAAGTAGCTTCTGGAATATCTGGAGATGAGGATTGAGCTTTCTCCGCGGTAAGAGGGGATCTCGAAGGAGCGTAAACACGAGGACAGCACGTAGACGTACGCTGTGTACATGCGGCCGGGAAATTTTACGGAATTCACAGGCCCATTAGGATTGAACGGAATGGTCAGGACAATGCAATGAGTCACTTAGGGTGAGCAAACTCGTCGTTTTGAAACACCGAAAAATCGTCAATTTGCCACGCAGGACCATCACTCAAGTTGCCTCTGGAAAACTTGAGTGAAATGTCACGTAGCCAATTCCTTGGATTTTGCGGGGTTCTCAATTCAAATATCTGACACAACAAATTAATTCAGAATAAATTCGTAATAATCTTGGGACAAACTCAAATAACGTTTGAAAGAAAACAGCTATTGGGACGGATAGTACATGAAATCGCACAAATTCTGATTTACGTATAGCTTGAAAAAATACTTAAGATTATAGATTATTATATTATTATATCTACCAATGAAATTCAGGATAACCGCCAAGGACAAGACGATGGCAGAAACAATCTTCATGTTTTCGAATTGAAGCAAAAACTAATTAATATATTAATCAAGAAATTGATTATTTTAAATGTAGCTAATGAATATTCTGGTTTTTCATCAGATTACATAGCACAAACGACAATCTTCATCTCTTAGATTATAGGTGTCGAGCAAAATATTCTCAGATATTTACATTTCATTAGTGTCAGTTCCAAAAAAAATGTATGCTTACTAAATTCGTTAAAATAAATATCAGAATTGATGTAGTATGTTGGAGGCTTTACTAATACTAATTGGTATAATGTATTGAGAAACCCTCTTTGTAGCTCTAAGAATTATTTGAAAATTACATTTTATTAGTTTGGATGAATCATCCAAATATATTTGTCTGAAGGGCGCCAGGTAGTTTCTACAAAGCTACCAAAAGTAAATTGGCATTTTACTCCCTTTGAACTTTGAACTATCAATTTTATTTTTAATTAAGAGGATTACTTGGTTTTAGCATACTTAAAAAAATTAATCAAGTAAATTCTGGCTAGATAGCTCGACAGAGTGGTGGGGTTAGTAACAACGCTGGTTCTACGGCAATTCAAGAACGAACTCAAATTTTATTCGCCATTTTGGAAGACCTTCGAGTGGAACGGCGTGTTCAGAGTGACCACTACGATTCTCTACAATTTTTCAATGGAATTGCGAATTCCACTTCCCATCGATTCTAATAATAAAGAAATACAGAAACGCTAATCCGCGAACCCCGAAGTTTAACTATTATCATTGAGGGTGAGAACATAAAGCAACAAATAAACGAACATAGAGTGAATGCTTGCGTATTCCAGGAAGGGAACCGGAACGCCGTGTGCATAGAAATTTGTCCTCCCTCGTAGAGTATAAGTCCTGGCTTCCCTGGTATTCTTGAATGAAAGGGACTCTTATTCAGACATACATGCCAGAGAATGTCATCGATTCCTCAATATGCAATGCTTGCTTGGATTTATCTCCACTTAAATAATATCAATTAAGATCTAAAGTTAAAAGTTCCTGGAATTCCCAGAGTGAAATTCTCATTCAACAATCTTAATTTATAAATTTTTGCCTATTTTCACTATAGCTAACTTAACGCTTGGATCAATAATGACAAAACATAGAGGAAGTGGGTTAGCTCGCAAAATTCCCTGGGGCGATCTCAGAAAGTGCATCGCAGATAGGAGTGCCCATCATCTTGGCCTATGCTTGGCGAAGTATGGGTTGCCGAGGAACCCTGTCCCTTGGTGAAGAGGCTCGTGGTGGTACTGTGGGTGATTGTGCAACCCCACCCTCTACTGAAGAGGGCGGCCTCGATGGTGGGACATCCCTTCCGATTATGGCCAGGTTAATCAGCGCCTGTGTTTCGGCCACCCAATCACGATGAGGTGGCTCCGGAGCAGCGGCTCCTTCCTCAGCCTCGATTTTAGGTCGGCCCAGCACGACGAAATCCCCCCGGGCTCGCAGTCGGTGCAGCTGCGCGTTCCCCGATTCCGAGTTGAAATCAATCTCTGGGTCCCGAAATACTTCTTCTCCCCGATCCTCCAGTTCCCTTTTTGAACCTGAATCTGGGGTGTTGAATGATAGTCTGTCGAGTTCCGTTTTTTCCTCTTGATTCTCTGCATCGTCCTCCTGAGTCGGTTTCTTAACCTCATTTCCTACCTTAAAGCGCAAGTCGCCATGTTGGTAATCATAGTATATGACTTGTATAACAAAAGCCTGATCTTCGAACCTGCTCATAAGTTCCTGAGATGAGCTATCCTATCCATTCAAGTTGTCCCCCTCCGTTAGACTGCGAAGAGCTTTTAGCGGACGAGACACCCTACCTATATTCAGGAATATATACTAAAGTGTACATCCCAGTTCCGATGATCTTGATCAATGAATGACCTGATCATCGTTTTAAGAACCCTATGGGTTCTCTCTACTGGATTAGACTGAGGATGATAGAGCGCAGTGAAGGAACGCTGAATTCCGAACTCCACTGCGAGTTCATTGACCGCTCGATTACTAAAGTTGGTGCTAACTCGATCCATTTTGAGAATAGATATTGGAACATCAGTAAGTATTCATGCCCTTTTCTACTTCGAGAGAAGGGACCCATGACTTCGGTTGCCATGACTGTCCATGGCTCTTGAACTATTCGTTCAATCATAACGCCTCTCGACTAGGCTTGTTCTGATTTGTTCAACTGACATGCTTTAGAATTCCTCACGAAAGGCGTGATGTCCTTGAACATGCCCAAACAATAATAGCCAATAATAGCAGCGGCATGCAGTACACTTCGTGCACTAAGTCTGACTGAAGGTTTTTCGGAACCACCAGTTCCCAAGCATCATAGGCCTCAATGATGATGTCTTCCAGTAGCGGATTGTTCCGGTACTTTAAGAGCTGTCTTTTTAACACCTTCCAACCATGGTACTTCCAGGGTAACTTCAACACAGCCTCACGCTGTCTGGCGTACCAATATTTCTCGACAGGCATCTTGACCGCAATGCAGTCGCTTTCTCTATCCTCGAACATACAGGATAGAGCGTCCGGTATCTGGTGCAGCGATCCCTTCCGATGGCAAAGTCCTCCCCGTAGAGTAGAAGCCCTGACTTCCCTGGTATTCTTGAATGAAAGGGACTCTCATCGAGACATATATGCCAGAGAATGTCGCCGATTCCTCGTCCGCCTTTATCAGTATATAATTAGGACTCCGTTGTCTGGTAAGTATCTGGGATAGCTTTTAATCTATCATAACCTCACGTTTCTAAGTGGGTGAGGTTTTCCACGTAATGAAGAAATTTTATTCTTCAAGCTTACTAAAGAACATTAAATGTAAGACTGAACTCGCATAAGAAACGATTCCATTTTTGGTTAACAATTCAACTATTTAGTGAAAAATTGATATCTTTTTGTTAAAAATTAAAAGTTTTCTAAAACATTTTCTGTTGGCCCTAGGACGTTGTAAATCTTCTAGAAAGGGGTGTCAGAACTACGTTATTAACATATATGAATAAAGTTGTATGAAAATTATTTTTTGATCCAAACGGTGGATAATTTTTATCGAGAGTTAATAATCACAATGGTCTAAAAATGTAATAATGCATTATCCCTCCTATAACTTATCATCACCTGAAAACATTAATCATCAAATATTAATGTAGGAATCGAATTAAGATCAAGGCCACTGCAAGGCATGCTCGAAACTGTTCTTAATTTCAGGTTCCAGTTTAATAATCAAAATAAGAGTTTCTTCTATCTTCGATTTGTTAAATCCTATATGCCATATCTTGCAAAAAAGATACAGAATAAATATCATTTACAAATATCAATTTGTTCAGGAAATTTTTATTGTATTTCGCGCCTCCTCCTCAAAGTCAAATGGTAGACCCATACTTCCGAACAGGGAACCAGACGTGTTTCTTAAATGCTTTATTTAATATTCGTTATAATGGACAAAGGAAACCAGAGAAGGCATAGTAGCTTGTCTTTGTACTCTACCTCTTCCAGTTCATCAGAAGATAAAATCTATAGATCCAAAAAGCTTTAAAAGCTTCTTATTAGAACTAAGAAGCTGGAGAAAAATGCAAAGGAAGCAAAGGCAAGGCAACAAAGAGTGTATGGTTCTAAGTCGTTGATGTCAGAATCATTCGACACATGTAAACTCGTTTTTCCTTTTAGTATAAATATGTTCCTCGTAATATTTATCGGGCTCTAATATGTGGAATTTGTGTATGAGTCAATTTTCTGACTCAAACCTAAATATTGACAATAAGCAACTCGATCTGACGTAATATGGTAACCTATATTGCGATTAGGCACATGCCAAACCGCTCGATAGGATCTATACTTTTTAAAAAGATATTGTTCTTAATTGTGGTCCTAACTTGAAAATGACCTTACCAGCTGAGCAGATTTCCACTTTCCCGACAATGAGAATAACAGACCATGTAGTTTCTATAGATCATGGTTCGACTGCCGATCCAGTTCCATGCACGAGTGCTTCTACGAACATTGGTTCCTCTACTGGTAAGGTTTTCAGTCCAAGCATTCAGAAAATAATCGAAAAGCGCTTAACTGAATATAAGATGCTAGCTCAGCCATTTCACCAGATCTTCCAAGTTTTCTGGAAGGAAATAAAACAGATCGGCTTGCTTTCTGAAGAGAAATCAGACTTTATTGAAAAAAAAAACATCTTAAATAAGCTTTAGCTACTACTACTCCATACGAGTTTTTGATTAGCTCCGATCCTGTCGAGGTCATATTATCAAAGCTAGTCGAGCGCACAATGATGCGGGATGGGCAGCATTTGTCAGAGACTTCTGGCCAGGATTTGACGAAGAATCGCTGGTTCCAAAATCCTTATCAGCCGCAGTCTAACTATAAAGAATGCCAACAGGAACAAGAGGGATTTCAGGAGGAGGTAATTAATTCAGTAATTAACGTCGATGGTAGGATCAGCTATTTTATACAGTAATGGAAATCAACTTCCCCTGGCCCGAGTCAAATGCGTTAGTCAAATGTTCACAGATGATAGGCCAATTCCCTTCGCTTTTTTCTAGTTACGAAGCCGGAAGGTTCGAATAGGGTTATTTTAAATTGAAAAAAATGAAACGAAATGGTTCACCCAAAAAATTTTAAATTGAAGTATCACAAACCTGCTATTGGATTAATGAATAAAGATTGCTTCATGGCTAGTTTAGAATTAAAA
>CAKNWT010333803.1:0-23227 GCA_932066315.1 Andricus coriarius
GTCCTCCTTGTCGATGTCCCTTGAGCTTCCTCTTCGTAGTCAAGCCTCGACACCGACCCCATACATTTGGTGCCCGTTATTCTACCATTTCAACATGACTAAATTGGACTGGGGTTCTCAGGAATTCCCGGTTATGTTTTTTGTATATAATTAAAAAGAATACATAAGTTAATCTAGCTAATAATCTAGGCTCCCATCTTGGCTGGACGGTAAGTTTATTAAGTCCGCTCGTGTGCACATATAAAAGGACAAAATTGTTAATTGTGAAATTTTCCTTACTAAAATAAGTGGTGTCACGATATGCCTCGAAAATTGATTGATAAAATGTATATGCATGTAGTTTTATTATTCATAGATAACAAAATTAGTCTCAAGCTATTTTTATTCAAAAGTAGATTTTTCTCCAGCTAATACTACCAAAATTTTGAATTTGTTTATATTAGCTGCTTAGAAACATTTGAATTTTGATGTTCCACCAAATATCATCAGTAGTGTGTTATTTTTAGGAATATCAATAGTACTTTAAGCAATTAAAGAAAATTAAAATCTGAAGAAGAGTAACTAAAAAAGTATCCATTTTTATAGTTACTGGTACTTAAAAAATGCAACTGGTTACCAATTTTCAACACACATATAAAAGTAAATTCGTTACCAATCGTTATCAAGAAAAGTAACGGGTTGAAGAATATATTTATTTCTCTTCCCTGATATCTGCAAACGCTTTCTGTTTGAAAGTGTTCAATTCTAACCGCATCAGTTTCAATTTAAACACGATTAATTTCTCTCAATATCAGTTAAATTCTAATTCAATATATATTTAGAGAAAATTGAGACTTTTAAAGATTAGTTCTTCCCAGCTACATGTAAGATTTCAATCCGACTTTAGATCACAAGTAATATTGTATTTTAGTTTTACATTTTTATTTAAATTAGCATTGCATAGCATTGTGGTTTACACGGCTGTTTATATGTTCTATTTTATAATTTTTCATGATTGTACGAGTAGGACCTACTGGAATTTCAGTGACTTCATCTCTGGTTAATTGGGTAACCGTGCCACTTTCCATGTTTATTTTCGCCCGCCTCATGCATCTAATCTTCTTATCATAAGTAAAAATTGCAGCAAGAGTATTATAAGTCTCCAATACTGCAAACACGTCACCATCGGATGTTGATAATACAATTTGTTCTTCGGTTAGTATATGCTTATACGTACGACTTTCTGTTTTTGTTTTGATTGATGTATCGACAGGAAAAGTGTATCTTCGAAGTTCAAATATCCGATGCAGATTTGAATAGGCAGTAAGCCTAATAAATGTGATTTGCTCAAGTTCAGATCCATATCCGTCAGGAGAAGGAAGCCTTATACGAGGGGTAATGGCAGTAGGTGATCTGGGCCTGGCAGGAGAAGCCATTTGCCAGGCAGGAAGAGCCATGGATCTGGTAGGAGGAGTTATGTACTTGGCACGAGGCGACCTGGACCTGATACGAAGAGGAGGCTCGGAGGGAGAAAGAGAAGTCTCAGGCGAATGATTTCTGCCACGAGGAACACCAGGAATAGGATTGCCATTAGGTAAGCACTCAAACTGTGAACTTAGCACTGCAACAAGAGAGGATTAAAAATTTTTTAAGTACGTTGGTATTTCAAGAACCCCTTGCGGCAATATTTTATTTTATGCTCCTTTCTCAAAATAGAATAGTTTTATAATTAAATACAAATGTGTGCATCTCACAAGCGACTCGTAACAGTCGACTTCAAATTGTGTATCGGAAAATGAGAAAACGGTTTCTCGGTTCTCGAAATGTAATCGTTTTACAATTATATATGAACGAGAGCATCTCATAAGCGTCTTATACCACAGAAAAAAAAATAATAAATAAAGTTTACATTGAGTCCGCGTGACGGGCTCGCTGTAACAGAAATTATATTTGAGGTTCTTTCATATTTAGATTTATCTTAATTGTCTGAATTTCCACAAACATTCCTAAAAATAATATGTTTGGTAATATTTGGTGACACATATCAAATAACATTTTTATAAAAAATTAGAATAAGAAAATTGAAAATTTCGGCAGTTGCACGTAGAAAAAATATTGGCTTTCAAACAAAAATAGCTTGGAACAGAGTTTCTTAGGAATAAATAATAACTTAAGCTCTTTTAATGGTAAGAATGATCGTCCATTTAATTGTTAATGTGACATACGACCCTGTCACATACGGCTATGTTTTAAAAAGTTTTCTTTATCCTAAATGGTCCAACATTTTTTAAAGATTCCATACACAATACATAATATAATGTATGAAGTTTTTGGAATGCCGCAAGTGTCATCCTATCTCCGAAAGACAAAAACTTGCTGACCGGGCGTTAATTCATGCGATTCAACTCGCTCACGTGCTATTTTAGTAATAAATATTAATAAAAATGTACTATTATTTTTAGGAATATCTATAGCAATTGAGGCAATTAAATATAGAATTTTTTGTGCTTTGAAAAAGCGTTCAGAATTGAGACTTTTTCATCTGTTGATTCAATAAATATGAAAAAATCGTCGCAAAAGACATAAAATAAAATATATTGATTGTCGCAAAAAGGACAAAAAATTATTTATACGAGAGAAACTAAAAAGTTAACGATTTTTTTTGTTACTATTACGAAAAAAAGTAACTAGTTATTTCTGATCGTTGATAACTACAAACGCTTTCTCTTTAAAATTCTTTTATCTCTCCAAATCTGAATTAGATTAATCTTACTCGGTTGTAGTAACATTTTATTTTACTTACATCTAGAGAAAAGTGAGCCTCTCAAGATTAGTAGAAAATTGCTAATTCAATAGTGAATAGTGGAAAACTATACTAATTCCTAATTTTTTTCACATTCCTCGAGGATTTTTTCAATAAGTTGTCGATTTTTTTCATCTGTATACATTAGGGTGGGTTGAAAAAAAAATTGAAATTTCAATTTGGGACCAACGGGAAAAAATGTATTTTCATATCACAATTTCCTGAACAAGAAACAGTTTGAAATTGAATAATGTTAAGGCCTGCCCCACGCGAAAAATGTTCAAAAAAATAGGGTTTTCTCATTTTTTTCTCGTCGGATCAGATTCTGAAATGAAACTGGCTGCTTGATCCAATGATATAAAATTAAAATGTTCATACGTATAGTCCTATTTCAGCTCGTTACAATTATTCGTAATTTCAGAATTGATAAAAGACACAGAAAAAGTAGGCAAAATTAAAATACAAGTAGAAAGACAAATGAAAATCAAATGCTGTCGCGAGGGTAACGCTGTAAACAAAAATTCTTAACAGTTTGACGTTTGACAGGAAAACCTAGTTGTTTCTGTGTACTTACAGTAAGTTAGTTTAGTTTAGTTAGTTACCAGTTTTATAAATATTAGATACAGTGCTACGACTTTTATCATGTCCAAGAGAAAGGGAACATTAATTACTACTCGTGCAGTAAGCACCATTTCCGTTTTTGGAATCGTAAAAGAATTTAGTGTAAAAGATATTTGGAATAAGACAGCCTTTCCATCTTTATGTCAAAAATTTGTGACAAAGCTTATCACTAATTATAAAAACGAATATAGATCTCTGCTGGAACCCCATAAGAAGAGAAAAGACAACAAAATGACGTAATCTACAATCAGAGATTTCAGCAGTATGGAAAGGATTCTCAACGCCTTTTTCATAGCTGCACGTAACTGTCCCGACTCCAAGAATTGTAAGTACGATAGATAGAAAAGAGTCCCTTCTGATGAACACGTATTTTTACTGGATCAAAGAAATAAAAGAAAATACTTCATCCGTCGATGCGATTTATCAGAAAGAAAAAGACTGAAAGAAAGGGAAGACAGAAAGTCGAAAGAAGTAGCTCGTCTTGCGAAGACCCAAGCGCCTTTGCAAATATCAAAAGCAAGTGATGAAAATCACAGTGGACACGAAAATGATACTGCTCGAGACAAGATTGTACGTACCGATACGAATACTGAAGAGGATGATTTCATACCGCCGACACGATTAACATTAACAGAAGAGCTTCACTTGCAGCAGCGTCACGATCTAAAATCTGTGGCCAGGGTAGCAGATAGATGCGGAGTCTCCGATCGAGCTGCAGCTGCACTAGCAACTGCAGCTCTGGAGTCTTATGGGATAGTTATTAAAAATAACACTTCAGACGTTATAGATAAGTTAAAAATCCGGAGACAAAGGAAAAGGAAAGGAAACAAGAAATTTGTCAAAGTTACGGTAGTGAATTTCGAGGCCTTTACTTTGATGGCCGCAAGGATGTAACGCTCGTTCAAAAAAAAGCGGAGAACACTTGGCATAGAAAAAGGATTAAAGAAGAGCATGTTTCTCTCATCAAGCAACCAGGTGACGAATATTTGCATCATTTGACTCCATCTTCTGGTCGCGCATCGAGTGTTCGCGAAGGTATATGTGAATTTTTCGAGCAGAAACAAGCAAAGATTAAAAACCTTGCAGTTTTTGGTTGTGACAGAACGCCAGTTAACACAGGAAGCGAAGGTGGAGTTATCAGGCTTTTAGAAGTCACCTTAAAGTAACCCCTACAATGGTCAGTTTGCCTGCTACACTGCAATTAGTTACCTTTACGTCACCTTATATATGCAATTGACGGTAAGACTAGTGGACCAGACACGCTATCGGGTCCAATAGGTAGAGCATTAGAAAAATGCGAATAGTTGCCTATTGTCAAATTCAAAATAATTGAAGCAGAAATACCAGAACTTTCAGCGGAAGCTCTTAAAGATCTTTGTACAGATCAAGAATATCACTATCGAATGTGAAATGCAATTACTTCTGGATACTGTCCACCTGATCTCGCAGCTCTCAATCCTGGCACATTGAATCATGTACGTTGATTAACAGCTGGTAATCGTGATCTACGACTGTACGTTTTTACAGAAAATCCATCAAGAAACCTGGTATTATTGGTGACTTTCATTCTTAGAGTTTACCCACCGTGCTGGTTTCTAATCAAAAGTAAATCGACAATACAATTTCCTGCAAAACACGTTTGGGAAATGATCGTCCGTTCAAAATACATTCTGGATCACTCAACGATGCTGGTATACGATGTCATTGAAAGAAATAGTTTCCGCGCACATCCTGAAACGATTTTACTGGCTATGATTTGTGATGATACGCTATCCGTGAGAGAAAAGTGATTGCAAATTATGCTAAAAGCAAGAGACGATGAGAAAAAGAAGCAACTCGTAATCCAAGAACCAAACCAACAGCAGGATAAGGAAAAAGTGTCTAGAAAAAGAGGAAGACCCCGAAAAGAAAAGATCAGTCAACTTTCGTTTCGAACTTTACAAACAACAAAATGAACTTTAACGCAACAGAATATTACGACATAGTAGATTGAAAGAAACAAAATTTCAATACATTTACAGCTCCACCAGTTCTTGCTCATATTTCTGATGATGATCTTAGATCTTTCGTTAATAATCGAAGGCATCCCCTTGTGAATGAAGCTCTCCGCTTTCCATACCACACTAAAAATGCAGAACAGTGCATCAAAGCAGTAACAGAAGCTCCTGCTTCTGTTTGTGGAGAAAAAAATCGAGATGGGTTCATAAGGACGGTTACGATCAAGACAGGAAATGCCGAAGATAGAAACGAAAGCAGATCACGAATTTTCCAACAAAAAAAACTGAGGTAAGTAGTAGCATATAACATTGAGCCCTGAAAGGTAGGTGGTTGGGACGGGCTGCGGTGGGACTCAATATGCAACCACGTCCTCGTCGTAAGTCCTGGGTTGTTGTTTATATAAACAAAAATATACCTGTTTGAGGTAGAATAGTTTACTTTAATATTACATTTTCCACTTTTTTAAATCGTTATTTCGATTCTTCTTGAAAACGACTGGTCGTACGCAAAAATAAGTAGGATAAAAAATATGTATTTCTCCAAGATCTACAAACATTTATTCATAACATTTTTCAATAAAATCAATACTTGCAGAGAAAAATGAGAAAAACCTATTTTTTTTACATTTCTCACGTGGGACAGGCCTTAACATTATTCGACTTTGAACATGTTTTTTTGAGGAAATTGTGATATGAAATTACACCTTTTCCCGTTGGTCCCAAATTGAAATTCGATTTTTTTTTTTCAACCCACCCCAGTATACATAAATTTAAAAAAATATTATCGAAATAGAAAACGTAACAAATCGAACAGTTTTATAAAAGAACGCGATTGTGTAACATGATAGAAAGGAGTATTGTGAAACTTGTAAATAGGCCTTGTAAAACTTCACAGAATTACGCATTGACGTGTGTTTGCTTTGAAATAGAAAAACCAATATAATTTACTTATATAACTTTTTTTCACTTTCCTTCATCACGAAATTTAATGAAACAGAGCGGTGAAATAAATGTAATTATTCTACCTTTCCATTAGTTATTATATTGAAACATGTCTATTTCATTAGTCAAACAAGCAATTACTAATTTAACTATTAAATTTTTACTAATTTATTTGATTAATTAACAGCCCTAAACCAGAAGTAAGAGAAGTTCAGTTTATTTTATTGTATTTATAAAAAATTTATTTCAAAAAATCTGAAACGCTGTCTATAGGCTACGTTTAGTGTAGGTTAAGTCCAGTAAAGTCAAGGCAATTTAACATTAATGCAGCATAATTTTACCTGAAAATTTTTAATTTAGTGAAGTTGAGACAGATGCAGTAAATTAAAATTTAAATTTAGGAAAGTTAAATCAAGGTACCTATCGAGTCTAGTAGAACTCAAAAACTGTATGTCAAATTTGAATTTTTTTATTTATTGTGTAAATTGACGAGAACAGTAATAAATTTATTTAAATATTGTAGGGCGAATATTTTTGAGAGATTTTAAAGGTTTTAAGATACGATTCTACCATACTTACCAATATAATTCAGAATATCGACGAAGATGAAGACCAGAGTACAAAAAATCCTCATTTTTGTGAAATTTAGGAAAAACTGATGAACGCAGAATTATAAGGAGAGCATAACTAATGAATATTCTAGTTTTACATGTCTATATACTATTTTACAATGTTTATCTTTATCGCTTCTCTAGCATCGATCGTAAAATTCTTATTTGTTAGGATTAATACCATGGAAACTTTTAGTCGTCGCCATATAATTTATTCACTGATTAATCCCTCACAACCATATTATTATCTGACCTTGAGCAACTTAGATAATTTATATATAAATAAAAATTATTGCTGTTTACTATTTATATTAACTAATTATATTAAGTCAGATGATGTATGTGTAAAAATCCAGAAAAGAATTAATTCCAAAATAAACAAAATGATTGCGATATCTGCATCCAACCCAAATCCCCCAAAAAAATTATTTTTTAAACTTGCTGCCTCCACAAAATTCAGTTTTTCCAAAATTTACTGTACTTACCTTTCTAATTTCCCAGACACATCCATATTTTTTTTCCTGTAGATTTTCACATTGTTTTTTAAAATCTGGTATCCATTAAAGGAAAATGACCGCTTAGAGAACATTATTTAAAGTACAAAGCAATATTTTGAATTGTTACAGGTTTTAGACTATAAAAAAAAGAAATTTATATCAAGAAGTACATTTTTCAGAAAAAGTTGTTCTTTTTTCAGCTCTTTACACTGAGATATATTTGCAATTAACTTTAATTACAAATTGAGCATGCAAAAAAAGCAACAATACTGTTCATTATAAAATGTTGCTATCCAAAAGAAGTTATGTAACAGTATGCCTCGAAAATCTATGAATCGTTTTTGTTGAAAACCTAATTGAGTTTTCATTACGGGAAGTTGTTATATATCTTATATTTGAGTTTTTAAAAACGAAGCCCACAAATAATCCCTTTTTATAGGGAAAATGATTTCTCTATCAATTCCAAAATTATGGAATTTTTTCATGTAAAGTTTTTGGTACAAAATGCTGAAAAAAATAAATTTAATAAATTTGATTTCAATTAATACAAATCATTGACTTAAAATAATTATACATTTTAAAATTGTAATATCAAATATAAAACCAGTGACTCAAAATACCTTTGTGAAGTAAAGTTCGAAGAAATCGAATGATATTTCAAATAGGGTGGTCCCCAAATTGGATCTGCCATTTTTAAATGGTAATATCAAATTTGAAATCAGTGATAAAAGAATACCCTGACAAAGCGTATTTCGAAGAAATCCGATAATTATTGCAATCTATTGGCCATAATATTGAATCCGTCATTTTGAATGTTGAAAGTTTAATATTAAATTTAAACTAAGTGACTCAAAATACCTTTAACAAACAAATTACAAAAAATCTGACAATGTTTGGACTTTTGGCCACAAAAACGTATTTTCTGAGTAGAGCAAACAAATTTCACGGAACAGACTTTTGAAGCGATTTTTTCTTATTTTTTTCTTATTTAATAATAAAAATAAAGATATCAAAAACTTTAATTTCAAATAATATATGCTAATTATCGATAACGATTTTTTAAGCAAACTTAATTAACGAATGCATCATTTTGATGTTTGTCAAGACTATAAATATTCCTTTTCAACGTAATCAAATATTAGTATATCGTTTTTAGACTTTTTTTAGACACTTGAATAAGGATCAACTTTGTTCTTGTTACGTACAATGTTAAAAACAAATTTTTCTCGTCTCATGGATTTTAAAGCTAATATTCTGTTTTTTGCGGTATTTACTGATAATTGAGATAAATTTTGTTGATGACACTGTTATTAACAAATAATAATAATTAATTGTTATCCAAGTAGCTAAAGAAAGTGTAAAAATTGGATGATAGCTAAATGGTGGATTTGGTAATAAAGTTTGTTTAAAAATCATCAATAATATCGATTGATAGCAAGGATCATTTTCGCGTAAAATTGTATTTTTGAATGGTAACTTCCACTAACCCGTAAAATCAAAAATTTCATATAATGCAAAACTGATCAAAGTAAGCAATTTTTCTGTATGCAGAAACACTTCTGTTTAAAAAATAAGTACCGCGCATTATGGAAAAAATATTTCGTGCTAGTATTTATCGAGTAAAATGAGGCAATTGAATTTTGGGATCAGAGCTTGATTCCAACAGCCTGAACTTCATTTTCCTAACTAAAACACGCAGAAAATAGAATGCATTAGTTTATTGGCAATTCTGAAACTATGCTACTTAAAAAAATATATTTCTCACTTATTATCATTTGATAATCTCAATTCGTTTTTAAAGGTTGGCTCCAAAGGAATAAATTACCCGATGCGGACCCAAGGCAAGAGGCCTCCTGGAAAGTTTGCCATAAGAAGAACATGGATCAAATTAAGTCTGTACAGAAAAGGATAATATCAACTGGAATCACCGAGCTAACGGACACCGATAAAAATATTGACATCAAGCTGGCAGCTCATATAGCGTTACATAGGGCAGTGAAAAGCGTGGATCACTTTGGAGAATTACTTATCTCTATTGGTGAAGGTAGCGAATTAGAGACTCTACGTCTTCATCGAACAAAATGTTCGAAAATCATTGCGCATATCATTTCTCCATCGTTATTAGAGGATTTAGTAGAAGATCTCGGAGACGAAGGTTACTCCATTATTGTAGACGATGCGTCAACGCTTTTGCAAAAATACATGGGTATGTGCATTAAATATTACAGCGAGAATGAAAATGATGTCATCGTAGACTTTGTGATACTTATCGGCGTTGTCGAAACAACGGCTAAAACTTTATACTTAGACTTTGTCAACTTTATGAATCAAATTAAAATTTCCGTTACAACTCTGTTAGGCGTAGGTACCGACGGTGCAAATACAATGTGTGGAAAGAACCACTCTTTTTTCACATTGCTTAGTGATCGCTCAAACTTGCCATGCCTTCAGCTAATAAAATGTGTACCACATTCTTTGCTCAAAAGTTGCTCGCACGATTGCGAATGAGCACTTCAGACCGCATTAGAGTTTGCGTAAAAGAATTAAAAAGGTTCCAACTACTGGTTCAACTTTCGGACACACGTTGACTAGCGTGCGAAAGTAAGAGAATTTTTTAAACAAGTATCTGAAACCGAACAATGTCACACTACACAACAGCTTAGTATTATGTATCAAGACAACCCTAATTGCTTGTATCTGCTCTTATTGAAATCAATTTTATATAACGCAAATCATCTCAACACTGTTTGCAGAGTAGTGACCAGGATGTCGCAAAGGTTTATGAAGAGATGCGGGTTCTTGTGCTGTCAATCGCAAGTCGATCTTTCACTGCTACTCTTGTCGAACATGCGAAAAACAATTTTCGACTTAAATGCATAACGGACACTCTGCAAAATCCTTCAGCCCTTCGATCTCCTGAAACCATGGACTATAGAAAAGTGTTTTTTTAGCAGCCGCACAAAATGAGCGTGTTCTACTGCTTGCGGATTTACCATAAACTGTCTCTTTTCGAGCAGCATTGCGGACGCATATATAATATTGGACCTCGTAGTAGAACAGAGGTGTTAGTGTATGAGGTTCAACATTATATAGCGGGTATCAAATGTGCTTGATTGCGCCGACTCAAAAAGAGAGATCACGTTCAATCCTTCACCAGCAGAACACCCTTTACATTATGCGGGTCTCTACCAAAAAGAATACAGTACATGCCATGGAGGAGAGCCGTCTTCATGACTCGGGCAATGTTTTCGTAACTCGTGTGAATTATGTAATATACTATTACTCTACACCCGCAGTTGTTAACGTGGAGAAAGAAAAGCTAGAGGATTTCTATAAGAGGTGTTCACGTTTCCTATTCCGAGCAATGTATAAATATCAGAGAAAATTGTTCGAGTAACGCCAGAAAAAATTCTGAGCGTTACTAAAAATGTTACGATTGACATCATTCCTCTTCAGCTTCTTCACAAGCCTCGTGGCGGGTAGCAGGCATTGGCATAACACTGCACCATTGCGACGCTGCAGTCAGCCACGCGACTCATAAATTCTACTGTTCTTTGAATATTCATAACTTGCGAACCAGATAAGTGCCCATCAAATTTCTTTTTTTAAATGAAAGATAAAAGAACTACCTCAAATTTCAAAACAGTGAAGCTTCCAGAATTTTCAAAAATTTTGATAATACTTCATCCAAAAAACATAATACATGAAGAACTACAACTATACTGCGCGGCTGCATGTGGCTTGTAACTCTACTGCGCAGCTACAAGTGCCGTGCCACTTTACTTCGCAGCCATATATGCCATCGAACTCTTTTGCGCAATCTCAATATATCTCAATAATTCGAATGAAAGGAACTTTTTAAATTGAAGGGTCCAGTCTGGACCCGAAACCGTAAGGTACATTTTAAGCTCGGGTTCAACCTAAAAGGATTCGACCCCTAGTTTGTACTATTCTGATAATATACCTCCATGTCCTCCATGGGACTGCGCCCTAACTTCAAAGAACATGGCGAACTTCAAACGTTGTGGCTGCTGTCAAATTTATTTTGGCGAATAAAGTGTGCTAAGTCGACACGTCGGCGAGTGATTCGCTAATTAATTAACCCTATACCATAGCCAACTTTACCCACAAATAACCAATACCTGCAACGTTTCCTACCCCCAGTTTTTTCTCTGTATCGACCGCGACACTGCAAAAATTACACTGCAAAAGTCTTCACAGGTGCCCAAAATATGACAACTTTCTAAGCACATGTTACATATGAGGTTATAAACAAGTTCTTTTTAAACTTTAACCCTATGAGTACATGAATAATGACAAGTCAATACATCGGAACTATGTATTGACACTTTTCTTTAAAATTTAAATAAAATTTTGATTTCTACATGAACGGATGACCAACATGATTCTTCGATTTCTCCACATAGATAAATTTTTTATAACCAAATTAATTTCGAAGAAAGTCTGATCCTGACATTAAATTTTGATGTTCTACAAAAGTTCTTAATACTATTGCCTTTCGGTCATCATATATTAATTTTCCAGCGTGTCTGCGTCGCGTTTCAGTCGGCGATCATTACTGTCGGCCGGCTTTGCTTCTTCAGCGACTGAAACACGATGCAGTTACGCTTAGAGTTTTCCAGTAATATCTAGGTGTATCTAGAATTATCTAAGCTTTGCATTACTTGCTGACCGAGTGCGGTTCTATTACATGCTAAGTTACCGACATCCAGTATAAACCTTAGTCGGTAATGAAGATTGCTGAAATGGATCAAAGCTAAGCCGATATATGATGGATCTACCTTATCAACCGAATTAAACTAGAACTGATTATTATTCAATTAAGCGGTTGAATGTGGGCCAAAAAAGATTAATTTTCTACCAGAAGAGATGCATTTTCAAACTAAAATTCGAATTTTTAACAAAAGAGATGAACCGTTCTTGTAACTTTCAAAAATTAAGCGGTTGCGGTGCACAATTTCTAGTAACTTTTAGGGAAATTAAAGTTACTGCTTTAAGCGCAACGAGCTTTTTTTACTGTATATGTAAGGAGTATCTTCAAAAAAGAAAATTACTCACCCCCCACAGCTTGTTGGCTTGGTTGGCTCCTAGAAAACTGCCACCTCTTCTTAGGAGGAAGTATAAGAGGTGAGTCGCCCTGCGAACTTAATTCTGTAAGAAAAAATAGAAATGGAAGAACTTTTAATTTTAAATACTAATACCGAGAAAAACTTGCTACAGAATTGGCATTTTCATTCATTCAAGCCTATGTATTGTGTCGTTGCAGATTTTGCAATGAGCAAAAGTCAATCGTGAACATAAAATAAATGGATTTCTAGCACTTCAGGGACCGCACGATGCTATCCAGCTCGATTCGTCGATAATTTCAGAACTTAATTTAGGCTGATTTGTTTTGATTTTCATTTTCATTATGGACAACAAGAGACATTAAAAAAAGGTAGCTGTATAGCTGATGCACATACTACATGCTATACCATATTGTTACGAGAACAAGATCCTTTCTTGAGTTACCGGTGAGTCTACTGATCAGTGTTGTATATAAATCGGTTGCGAAGAATAAGGACAACGATTTAAACTCAAACTGTTAAAGACGAGCATCAAAACATTGTATTTGAATATAAATCCTACATCGACGGTAGCGTTTACAAAATCTGTCCTCCAATCATGCTCGAACCTCCCTCACGCGTGCCCATGGATGTAACTAGGACCGCTAATAATCAGAACCAGGCATTAGGCTCAAGGTGAAAACCACGACTGGATGCAGAGCCGACGGCTCTGCAACAAAAACCCTATAACGAACAATAGTGTTGAAACTAAAACAAACGCAGAAAGTAAATTATTTTAAGAAGTCAAAAAACCGCGCATGCCTGTTCATAACGAAGAAAATGGATATTTTACTCAGGATTATTGATAACAGAGTTTAGAAACAAAGGATAACAATAGTAAGAATTATTTTTCGAGATATCATAAACGATTCAATAAAACCAGAAAACTAACTAAAGAAGAAAGGAAAACCATCATTAAAGAATCTCACGCGAAACACCTTGGTGAGAAAAATACAATTAAAAAAGCAAGAGAAATTGGCGAATGGAATAATATGGACGAAGAAATTGAAAAGTATGTAAAAGCATACCCTATTTGCCAATCATACTTCAATTACACAAAGCACAATCCAGAAACACCTACTAACCCTTACGAAAAAATCGCGTTAAACGTTTTTGGTCCCTTAGCAGACAAAAAATTAGGAACGAAACACATCTTAATTATCCAAGACAGATCATCAAGGTAAACAGTTCCAATACATATGAAAAACGAAAACGCGAACCCCCGAATAGAAATTTAAATGACCGCTATAGTAAACAATGTAATTTGTACATCAAATTCAAAATCGAAACCTTGAAAACAACTAGATACGAAATTTCATGACATTTTAACCAAAATTTGTAATCATCAACAGCGGTAATGTATCCTCATCATTCAATTTTGTAACTTTCACTTCAGATTTATGATCAGAAACTACAAAAAACCATAAATACCTCATTTAACAATAATTTTGCATAAAACTGCTATTTTGCATTTTTTTGGATTTTCTGGGTCCAGTACAGAAGATGGAAGAATAAATATTAAAACATAAGTTACATATGTACAAATATTCTTTATGTAGCAACGAATTTTATAAGAAACCGATTATATTTCCCTATAACCAAAAGCTTTTTATATTTAACAACTTAAGAATTCTATTTGGAAAAACTTGCAGAAGGTTAAACATCCTAGGACACAAGTCACATGCCTCAGAAAGTGGGCATAAGTATATAAACTATAAGTATGGTCACCCTAATTAAACTTACTAACAAAATTCAGATGAACCATAAATGTAAGAATTAGAATGTAGCTGGCGATCTTCATCTTTTCTCCGGTATCAGACAGATTTCCTGAATGTCGACTGAGACTGACTTGAGAATTTTTGCCACGGAAGCAGAAACTGCCACGTTTTGTAAATAGGCTATATACACGCATGAGTGATGGAGGCATATAAGTCCTTAGTGTCTCTTGTAGAAATTTAAGTTTTTAATAGGTAATTATCGAGATATAAAAAAATCACGTAAAAGTCAAGAACTGAAGCTAAGAAAAAATATCATTTATTCCTTTGATGTCAGTAAACAGTTCGTTGATTATTGTCACATCATATTTGTTCAAAGTTTTATAACTGCGTGTACTTCTATTGGTATAGCATAGAATTACCAAGTAGAATATAAACGATAGAACCGGTGAGCGTTTCTTTTCAAAATCTGTTACCTACCTCATTGTTTAGTACAAATAGTATACCTAGTTTGTATATTAATATACTTTTTCTTAAGATAGCCTTTTAGGAAATAGTTCAGAAAAACTATGTGGCCCAAAACTTTTGCACACTACTGTACCACGATGGCGATCGCCATTTGAATTTTCACAAACGAAAAAGTCAATGAAAATTCATTGACTATACCTTTTTTACCATTTTCAATTCACAGAAAAAACGAAAGATAAAGTTTACATCGATTCCAGGTGAAAGATTCGCTGCAAAAAAAAATTACCTTGCCGGTTGAACTTTACACGAATCGAAGATAATTTTCCATTTTTAACCTAGCCTGGATAATCTTTCGCCTCATTATCGCTCCATTTTTATTCATAAACTCACTAGAATTACGACGCCAGCGCTATCTACCGTCTTTAAACTGAATTAAATTGGAGCAGAAATGGGATTCCCGGCTGTCAGAATTATTCTCCTAACCTGGCTTAAACTTTCACCAAAATAAATTCAAGTTTTAACAGTTCCAAAATGTGCCTGCAACACATTTTAACTATTGAATTTTCTAAGTCTTATTATTTTCAAATTAATATTTAATTAAGCGAATAGTTGTTTCAAATCTGGTGCCCCGATTTATATCTCGAATCCACTCATACTTTGTCGTTTTCCCATTGCTGCTAAGGGCGTAGCAGACGACAGATTTTATTCCATCGTAGGATAATCTTTCGCCAAATAGCATGTAAACTTTATTAGCGGAAAAGTTTACATGCAACAAAATTTAACTTTAGTTTTTTCTGTGTTGTCACTCAGTGAAAAAAGATACAAATTTTCAAATAATTTGAGATCATCGTTAAATAATCTCAAAAGGAATTGGAAAATGATCCGTCGCGGTTCACCATTTATCGCACACTGTTTTCGCATAATCGCTTTCGTATCATAAACTTATTCGGCACACCGACATAATCACAGAACACAGTTAATTGGCTTACGAGTTTCGAAGGTTTCCGTAAAAACGATCCTTTTCATAAATAAAAAATGAAAATCGCACTTTTAAAACTCAAATTTTTGAAAGGGAAAAGTGTACTTTCTTTTGCAAAATAAATTGAGGCGCGGGTTCCTATACAGAAACGTGAATAGGCTCCTTTAAAGAAATCCATCACAAAAACTCATGTCGCTTACAGCTATTCAATTGTCTTCCATTTATTCCCTTAAAGATCCAACTCACTGTCGTGAGAGCCAAAACACTAGCAAACCCTTACGGATTAGTTCCAATGCAGGTTTATGTATAGAATCCTGATCAAGTTCCATTGACAAAAGATTAAAGCCTTCACTACCATAATACTTTGACTTTTTAATGTCCTCACCAGCTACATGTAAGATTTCAATCGGACATTAAATCACAAACAATATTATTATATATTAGTTTTACATTTTTATTTAAATTATCAATGTGATAGAGCATTGCGGTTCACACAACGGTTTACATGTTCTATTTTATAATTCTTTATTAAATTCCGGCTATGACCTACTGGACACTCAGTTATTTCATCTCCGGTTAATAGGGTAACCGTGCCGCTCCTCATGTTTATTTTCGCTCGTCTCATATATCTACTACCCTTATCATAAGTATATATTCCAGCTAGAACATTATGAGTCTCCAATATCGCAAACACGTCTCCATCGGATGTTGATAATACAATTTGTTCTCCGGTTGGCATGCGCCAAATATACGAACGATTTCCTTTTCTTGTTCTAATTGATATATCGCTAGGAAAAGTGTATTTTCGAAGTTCAAATATCCGATGCAGATTTAAATAGGCAGTAATCCTAATAAATGTAAGTTGCTCAAGATGACATCCATGTCCGTCAGAATAAGGAAGCCTTATATTTGGAGCAGCAGACCTGGTTGGAGAAGCCATGGACCTGGTAGAAGAATCCATGTTCCTGGCAGAAGGCGACCTGGACCTGACACGAAGAGGAGACTCGGAGGGAGGAAGATACGTCTCAGGAGAATGATTTCTGCCACGTGGAACGCCAGGAATAGGATCGCCATTAGGCAAGCACTCAAACTGTGAACTTAACTCTGCAACAAGAGAGGATTACAATTTTTTTTAAGTACGTTGGTATTTCATGAACCCCTTGTGGCAATATTTTATTCCATGGTCGTTTCTCGAAATAAAATAGTTTTACAATTAAATATAAACATGTGCACCTTATAAGCGATCCATAATAGTAGACTTCAGATTGTGGATAGGAAAATGAGAAAAACGGTTTCTCGGTTCTTGAAATGGAATAGTTTTACAATTGAATATGAACGAGTGCATCTCATAAGCACCTTATATCACACAAAAAAAATTCTGCAAATATTCCTAGAGATTCACTGTTATAAAAAAATTGGTTGAGAGAAAAATTATAGGTCTTGTCAAAAGCTACAATTCTTCTACCAAACTTTTTTACTGATCTGTCGTCGTGCGGCTTGAAATTAGAATTTTCGACTAATTTATTTTCGATGCATAAAATCATAAAAAAACGAGCCCTATAGAAAAAAGGTTAAAACAAAAATTAAAGATATTTTGAAGAGCTTCAATTTTTCTTTCAATCTTTTTTCACGTGTCTTTTATCCTTTGGCGTAAAAACGGGGTATTCAATTTTTGGATACCATTGTCGATGAATTTTAAAATCAGAACCGTTGGTCAATAAAAGCTGGTTAACGAGCTCGTTCTTTCTTTTAGCACCTGAAAAAGTAAGTATTTAGGTTTCTTAAAATAATAAATTCCCTGAAGTAGGTGAAGGAAAAACACCTGGACATCGGGACGGTCTTTTTTTCAATTTTTGGGGTAGGATGTCCTTTCAGGTCAAACTTCTTTGTAGAAGTATTTCAGAAGTCACCTGGATATCAGCTTCATTTTCTGGATCAACGACCTGAGGAATGTAACGAGAGGTCCAAACATTGCCAGACTCCGGGAAACATGATGAATTTCCGCTTTACGCTTTGAGTCTTTGTAACATCTGATTCCGCAACTTCAATAAAGCAACGCAATTGTGTAACATGATGGAAAGAAGTATTGTGAAACTTGTAAATAGGCCTTATAAAACTCCATCAAATTTACGAGTGTTTGCTTCGAAATGGAAGAACATGAATTATTCACACCTAGTCTTTCTTACCTTCCTTTATCAGGAACTCAATCAAACAGAACAGTAAAATAAATTTGTAATTTTTCTACAATTTAATTAATTAAAAACTGAAGTAAATTTCTATTAATCAGTCAAAGAAGCAATTACTAATTCAATTATTAAAATTTTCACCAATTGATTTCATTATTTATCAGCCCCAAATTAAAATTAGGAAAGTCTTCTTTAATTTTATTTCATTTACAGAAAATTTATTTAACAAGTTATTTCAAAAAATCTCAAAAGCTGTCTATATGTTACGTTTAGTGTAGGTTAAGTCCGATAGGCTCTAATATTTAAAAACGAAGTTGGGACAGATGCAGTGAATAAAGTTTTAAATTGAGGAATGTCAAATCTAGGTATTTTTTAAATATTTCACAGGTTTTAAGATATAATTTTACAATACCTACCGAAAGAATTCAGAATATCGATGAAGATGAAAATCATCGTATAAAAGTTCCTCATTTTTTCAAACTTCAGGACAAACTGATTACCGCATAATTGTGAGAAGAGCGTAACTAATGAATATTCTGATTTGACATGTATATAAACTATTTTGAAATAATTATCTTTATTGCTTTTCAAGCATAGATCATAAAATTCTTATTTATTAGGTTTAGTGTCATGACGAATTTTAGTCGTCATCACATAATTTATTCACTGATTAATCAAAAGCGTATTATTATTTTACCTTGAAAAACTTGGATAATTTATATACAAATTACGATTTATTTACGAAATGTGTGTCTAAAGACTTGGAAGGAAATTAATTCCAAAACCAATTAAAGTCATTCCGATATCTAAATCAAATACAAATCACAAAAATCATTTACTGTGTTTACATTTATAATTGCACTGTATTAAAGTCTCGAAAATTTTGTTGCATAGTTCCTGTAGATTTTCAAATTGCTTTTTCAAATCATGAGTTCATGAAACATAAATTATCTGTTAGAGAACATTGCTTACTGTGCAATGTTTTTCTTTTTTCAGCTCTTAACGCTCAGATATATTTGCCATCAACTTAAATTGTTAAATATCTTATCCTTGCATTTTTTTAAATAAAATCTACGAACTAAATGCTAATAAAACATCAATGAAATAGATTTGATTTAAATGATCTATTGGTCACCACATTGAATCCACTATTTTGAATTTTGAAACTTCAATATAAAATTTAAAAGAGTGACTCAAAATACCTGTACCACACAAATTTGTAAAAATCCGATCATTTTTTGACTTTTGACCGTCGAAACGTGGTTTGTGAATAGCTCAATAAAATGTCATGGAGCAGACTTTTAAAGGCATTTTTTATTATTTTTGTATTTAGTAACAAGAATGGAGACAACAGAATTTTTCATTTTGAAGAACCATGCTATTATTCCATAACAAGGGATGATTTTTTAAACAAACTTAATTTTTGAACTTTTCTTAGACACTTCAATGAGGATCGCCTATTGTTCTTGTTACGAACAATGTTAAAAACAAATTTTTCTGGTCTCATGCATTGTAAAACTAATATTTTGTTTTTTTGGTAGTACTTACTGATAATTACATGAAAAAGATCAATTTTGTTTATGAAATTTTTATTAACAATAACAATAAAAGATTGTTATCCAAGTGCCTGAGAAAAGTTTACAAATTTGTTATTAGCAGTTGATTACGGTAAATGAACAAAGTTTAAATATTGGATAATAGATAAATGATAGATTTGTTAATTAAGTTTGTTTAAAAAATCATCAAATAGTACCAAGTCATAGCAAGGATTCATTGCTAAATAACTGGCTATTCAATTCCTCGACGAAAAATGGAATCAAGTTACACGTCGAAAAAAATCCCCACCGTAGATTTGTTAACTAAGTTTATTTAAACAATTATTAATTTTGTTGACTCACTAAATATAATAACCACGTGTCATTCCTAGCTAGTATTTGGCCGATCCCGCAGAAAAAACTTTATTTATTGCATCATAAATACCTGATGTGGATAACTATTTATCAAATTTGTCTATAAAATCACAATCTATTTAATCACTTTTATTTATTTAGTGTCAATACTCTTGTTGTATATAAACTGTACAGGTTTAGTGCAAGTCCAGTCTGATCATCAGATCAGATCGGATAGTGTAGTATTCAAATATCGGATTCGAGGATCGGATATGATAGAATCGGATCAAGCCGGGTAGGATGGGTTAGGAACTGACCGCTTGCAATCACAATGGATCGGATCAAGTCGGATGTCAGGGGATCGGATCAATTTGGATAGATTAGAATCTTACTGGATCGGATCAACCGGATAGTACAAAGTATGACCTGACAGGTTCTACGAACCGGGATAGCTTCGGATAGGATTGAAATAGCTCAAGTCGGAAACGATTGAATATGATAGCATTGTATTGCTTTGGATCAAAGTGGATAGGACATGGTAGTGTTTGACGGCTTAAGATCCGGTCGGATCAGATGGGATCGGTTTGGTTCGTATCGTATATTATAGGATATGATCCGATCAAGTCGGATTACAACATTCTTAAAAAGCTTCTCCATACTCCGTACCTACACTACTCGTCTACATGATTTGAGAATCTTGAACTACTTATTTCTATGCAACGGACACCAGCATCTTCGATACAAAAGCATTAGAATATTTTAGCATTTGACATCTAGGAAGGGATACCATATATTTTGGTAACTGCGCCGTTATCCATACTTGGGCACATCACGATTTCTAATCGGTATAATTCATATCGGTATAATTAGAATAGTATCTTAATTTGTTTCCATTATTCTGTAAAAAAATATCCATGCAAACAAAGTTTCTTTAGATCTTTTTAAATAACTACCACTCTGAAAATCGATCAACATTTTTAAAGTTTATCGGATTAAGCTAAGATATGTGGAAAGATTTCAAGGGATTTCAGAATATTTCCAAGATTTTCAAATATTCCAAAGGATATTTAAGAAATTTCAATGCATTTCACGAGATTTTATAAGATTTTAAAGGATTGCAGTAATTTTATAGGATTTTGAATGCTCTGATCAAAATACTTTAATTAATTTTTCAGGATCTCAACAAATTTTATAGATTCTGGTTTATAGCATTTGGTTTTATAGAATTTCGGAAGATTTGGAAAAATTTAATAGGACAGATATGGCTTTAGGATATTTTAAAAAATTCTAAGGGATTTTAACGGATTTTGTCAGATTTTCGAGGATTTGCAGTAATTTTGAGGTATTTTAAAAGCATTCAAAGGACTTCAAATATATTCAGCGATGTTATGAAATTTCAAGAAATATTAACAAGTTTAATGCAACTTCACAGGATTTCAAGGGATTTTATAATATTTTAAGGAATCTTCAAGAATTTAAAAAAAAATTGCAAGCTATTTCGAAGATTTCAAAGTATTGGAAATATTCTGGAGTATCAACGGTTTCCAAGGAAGTTTCAAGAAACTCTAAGGATTAGTAGAAAATTACTAATTTAATTAGTCGAAATATTTTCTAATTCCATGACAGAAAAAAAAGTGGAAGTACATTTTTTATAGGTTTCTCCAGATCCTTTAATTAATCTTAAGCATTAAAAAAATGTTTGACCTTAAAAAGTAATGTTCAAATTCAAATTTGTTAAATGGAAAAAACTAATCTTTCATTTCCGATACAAAAATGAAAAAATATGCCTCATATCCAAAAAAAAAAAACCCAATCTCTTTTCGACCTCCATTTTTGAAGCTCAAATACATTTTTTTTCAAATGCCTAAAATGAATAAGAAAATCGCAGAAACAAGCTAAAAGTGAGCAATACATATCGGAGCGCGCAGCTTGCGGTAAAAGTGTGGCCACTGGTAGCATGCAGATTTTTTGTATCTGATCCCAAAAAAGACTGGATGTAGTATTAACAAAAGATTAAAACCTTCCGTACAATAATACACTGACTTTTCGAAGTAATTACCAGTTACATGTAAAATTTCAATCTGACCTTGGATCATAAACAATATTATATTTTAGTTTTAAATTATTCTTCAAATTCATGTTGTTATGGATTGTGGTTTTCACGACGGTTTACATGTTCTACTTTATAATTTATCATGATCGTGCGGGTGGGACCTACTGGAATTTCACTCATCTCATTTCGGGTCAATAGGGTGACCTTGCCGCTTGTGATGTTTATTTTCGCCCTTTTCTTACCGACAGCACTACCATAATACACTCCATCAAGAACATTAAAACTCTTCAATATTGCAAACACGTCACCATCCGATGTTGATAATACAATTTCTTCTTGGGTTCCTATACGCCTAAACGTTGAATATCCTGTTTTTATTTTAAATGAAATATCGTCAGGAAAAGTGTATCTTCGAAGTTCAAATATCCGATGCGGATTCGCATAGGCAGTAAGCCTAATAAATCCAAGTTGCTCAAGTCCACATCCACATCCGTCAGAAGAAGGAAGCCTAGTAGTAGGAGCTACGGACCTGGCAGGAGGCGCTATGGACCTAGCACGAGGCGCTCTGGACCAAGAGGCAGGAGGCGACCTTGACCTTACACGAAGAGGAGGCACGGAGGGAGAAAAAGAACTCTCAGGCGAATGATTTCTGCCACGAGGAACACCAGGAATGGGATCGCCATTAGGCAAACACTCAAACTGCGAACTTAACTCTGCAAAAAGAGAGGAGTATCCTTTTTTTTCATTGGTATTTCACGAACCCTTTTGTAACAATATTTTATTTCATGCCCTTTTTTGAAATGGCATAGCTTTACAATTGAATATAAGCATGTGCATCTTATAAGCATCTCATACAACTTGACTTCATGTTGAGTTCAGGAAAATGAGAAAAGCTGTTTCTCGGTTTTCGAATTGGAATATTTTTGCAACTAAATATATCTACGCAAAATATATCAATATAATTTTTTAGAAACAATTAGGATTAATAAATTCAAAATTTTGGCAGTTTCACCTAGAAAAAATTGTGATTTTGTATCCAAATAGCTTGAAACTGAACTTCTTAGGAATGAATGTTGAAATTACTGCATGCTAAGATTCAGTCAATAAACAATCTTTTGCAAATAACAGCCCACTTGGTAGGCAAAAGCATCTACATTTGTCAGTTAAATAGCAATTCTTCACATTAAATTTATAAGTAAAAACATCGATGCAAATTTCTTGAACATTTTTTAAACTTTTTTACTAATCTTTGTGACTAACTTAGAGTGAAACAGATATATTATATTTAGCAATATCTATAATAGGGTAGCGTTTGAAAATTAAAAGGTCAATTTTCCGGCGATTACAAAAAATTAAAACCT